>JAQIVE010006330.1:0-11656 GCA_034698285.1 Sminthurinus bimaculatus | reverse complement strand
AACAGACACCATACTTACCGTTTTATAAAATGGGGTGAATAATAGCGCGCCATGGCGCGTGGTAATTTTCTAGTATATGTATATTATAGCACTGTTGTATAAACCGAGCAAATGTGTTTTGACTTCTTCTTTCAATCGTACCAGTCCTTTTGAATTCTTATGTGAAATATATTGAAATCCAAAATTTGTTTCGGATTTCCATGAAACTTTCATTTCGTCGCATTTAGTGTGGGTTTCCCCTATTCCATACCCTCCTTCAGTATTTAATAAGAACCGTTATGTCCTAAACTACTAACATTCATCTCTCCGTGGAATAGAAAGTAGAAACTATTTGACTACGAATAGAATACATTTTCAAATTTTCAATTTAAGGTATTTACATACTTGTGCGTCGTTTTTTTACGGCATAATCGTTTCTATATAGATAGATGCACGGTATAAGTAGTTAGATATGCATACGCTTGTAATACGCTGGGGATTTCAAGAAAGACTGTAGTTATATACATGTGTACATACGTATATGTACGTAGTGTAGACATTTTTTGTGAGATTCTTCCGACTTGTTCTGACTTCTCCCATTCTCTCGTCTCTTATCTCTTTCTCATGCTCCTGAAACTTTCAACAAATCTAGACACTTTATTTTCCAGGTTGACATTAACAGAGTCTTCACACCCATTTATCTACACAATTTATGTGGGCACACTCGCATCTTCGACGTTGCCGTCAGCAAGTCACCGCCACCACCACACCACAGACAGAGAAACTTTTTCCAGCTTGATTTTTATTTCCGGATCCTTTTATTCGATATTATGTTTCTACCTCCTCTTCTTCTCTTCTTTTTTATTTTTAGACATTAATATAAAAGTGTACTTTGTAGACAACATTAAAATATGCCGCGTGTAATTTATTGTTTGTCATCAAATGTCAACTGGTTTAAAATAGAATATTTGTCTATCTCTAACCGGTATCTATAAACACACACCCGGAGAATAAATGCATAGACAGTCAGCCAATCCTTGATTAATGTAAGTATACGTACATTAATCAAGCGAAAATTGTACCTATAATATGTACAATGTACAATTTCTGCGTTGTTATGGGGACTCGAATTCTCAAATTGTTAAAATGCCGTAGAGTTTGATAAGTTTTTAGCTTTGCGCCCTACCAGTCCAGTCAGGAGAAAACGACTGCTATAAGCGGGCAGGTTTTTGGCTGAAATTGGGCTTGAACAGCCTTAAAACCGCCGGAAATCGGAAATTTTTTTTAATGTATGCGGCTAAAATAAACCGTTTCCGGCTAATTTTAGGCGATTTAAAATATGATCCATGATTAAGGTGAAGGAATGAAAAGAGAAAGGAAAGGAATGAAGGAAGAAATTGAAGGAAATCGGTTATCACCACTTGAAGGCCTATTATATTTTTAAAACATGTCATGCTGAAGGTCATTTATTGATCTAAAAAAGTGAGTGGTTGTAAATGTTCAGACAGATCCAAATCTATTAATGTAAGGTCCGGACTCTAAATATGTGTACAAATGCCTAAAATAGTAGGTACATTAAGCGCCAAAATATTTACATACATATTTATATAGACGCGTATGTATGTGATAGATGCTTCAAATAATTTATGTACGTGAAATTTTCTCTGTACATCGTTCCTACTTGATATAAACTGCATGTTGTTCCATCAAATCTACCGTATTTCATAGTGAACTGTGTGTGAAAAATTCCGAGAGAGGCTTATTCTTTCCTGCGCACCGCCGCTGTACTTTCGCAGGAATTCACATTATTTTGTATAAAAAGTTTCTCGTTTTCATTCATCCGGATAATTTGCATGTATATACGGTGACTTTGTTCATTCTTCATCTTCCACGGCATGCGATACGTAACTTACCCATAATGTTGCTCACATATGCTTATTCATACGCGAAGAGTAGGGGAAATTGGGTAAAGTGAAGCTATCCGTTTTGTAATTTATTCTTCTCTGGATTCTTGGCAAAGAATTCTAATTCGGAGCAAGATGCGATGAGCAACATTCTCATTATAATAGCTTTCTTCCTACGCGTATTCAGCATTTGTGGTATACATAATAGGGTCATAATGTGAATGTGTGTAGTGAGTATCTATAGCCTGACGATATTTTGATGACTTTCTTTCTCTCTGTAATCCCTCCTATTTTAACGGCGAGGTTGTGTATGAACTTGTAGAATTGTTTATGGATGAATACATACATGCTCGTGTATTGTACCTACACAGTACACCGTTTCTCGTTCTGAATTTACAGAGAAATCAACATGGTATTTCCATCTACGATATGCAACGTGGCTAAGAATAAGCATCGTATTACGGTGCTTGTTCTCATGTTTGTTCTGCAAGGTAGAACAAGTCAGAGGACAATGACGATGTACATTATCATTTCTACGAGAACAAAGCAGAGAAAATTGTGGCTATATTTTCACGGATAAATGAATCAACGCACAATTTCACTTGATTCTAACGTACTTGTCAACTTCGTTCCCGGTTGTTTTTGCTGTATAAACATGGAGCACTATATAGTGATTGACTAGCCAGCTTGCCAGTAAGAAATGTTTAGCAACAGTGGAAATATCAGTCACATGCATTTATGGTTTATTGCGTACTGCACAACGTTGCGAGCCTTGCCATACATCATACACCAGCTTTGGTACTTGTTCTTTATTGCTTGTTCGTACGAGGAGTTTCTTGAATAAGTAAGTACACAAGACAAATCGTGTATAAATTAAAGTGTATGCTATTCTGGTGTATTCTGCACGCTTACTATTCTACGTAATCAGTGGTTTGAATTCAGTTGGAGTTTTGAGTCACAATTTTTGCTGTCGAAATCCGCCACAATTTTGCTACCAAGAGGATGCTATATCGACAAAGTCAAACGCAAAGGTGAAAGTATTTGGTGTTATATTTAACTTTATGCGGTATAGACTGAAGCATAAATTTGTGTCGTAGAAATGGGGCAAGTAAAAAACGGGGAAAGGAGGAGGGCGCGCCATGGGAATGACAAGAACATTCAAGAACCGCGAGCGGTGGAGCTCGCCAGTACTTAAGATTATTGACCATTTCGATAACGTTTATAAAATTATGAAGACATCAAATATATATAGAAAAATAGTGCTGTGTCTACGACTGTAACAGCCATAGATGGTTAGATGAAGATAAAGATGATGATCTGAAATGGGAAAATGGAAAGGGATATTTTTTCTATGAAATCGCCCTGAATGCACTTACATGCATGCATACATACTTACTTATATGCATCGATAGATATGTATACAGATTATGGATGTTAAGTATACATCAGTCACTAACTGTGGTCTATAACATACACACAAATGTACGTATGTATACAGGGTACTTATACCTTATAGGTATAGACATGGAACGACCATTATCAAAGTGATTCACCACGGTCTCCCGGCCTTTCGATAGACAGAACTCCTTGATGTACTGTTATTTAGGCTCATCAGTTATTCTGGACAACGGATAAGAGGACTTTCTCTCATTTTTGCCTTTATATTTCGCTGTCTTG
Source organism: Sminthurinus bimaculatus (assembly GCA_034698285.1). Lineage (NCBI taxonomy): Eukaryota > Metazoa > Arthropoda > Collembola > Symphypleona > Katiannidae > Sminthurinus > Sminthurinus bimaculatus. The sequence continues at coordinate 8,096 of JAQIVE010006330.1, read as the reverse complement.
CCTAAGTAGATAAAAAGGGTACTATAAACTCTCAATAGCCTCAAACTCAATATAGATGTATCTTTATTACGTGCGGAATCCGGTTTTAGGTATTACCAAGGACCATTTATTTCTCCTTATTGATTGCAGACGTTTGTATGGAAGCTGCTGAGAATTTTCAAATAATTGGCGAGACAATAACTGTCAATACCCGATAAGCACTCTGCATGGATTACGTTTTCTCCAATGAGTTCTCCAATTAGTATTCCAAAATGTTTGTTAGCAGCCATCCAAGCGAATACCAAAAATAAGTATGTATTATAACTTGTATACACATAGGATGTCGTAATTATAGTGATTATGATTTAGGAATTTGTACTTTGTATTGTATGAAAGTTGATGAGGTAATGCCATTCTCGGAGCATCAAAGAGGTATCAAGGAATTATATAAAAGATGACAAAGAAATTCCTGGTATTTAGTTCCTTTTAACCTTGTAGGGATTATCAATTATGGATGCAGTCGATTGTTGTGTGACGTAAATTCGATCGTTTGAATCTCACTTGCAGTTAGTATACGCATACACACAAAGATATCCTCGGGAGAGAAAATGGAGCCAGTGACTGCTGGAAATATTTCTATGATTCATTGTTCATTGAAGTGACATACGTTTGTCGCAGAGTAATTGGAAAGTCCTAGGTAAATTTTACGAATTGTAGAGAAAGAAATCCATGATTTAAAATCCCATTCAAAAATTATGCTTGTCGTATTATTTTGTAGTTACACTTTATGCGTCTCCATATTTAGATCTACATGCATGTCCATTGTCCATATACATTAGAGATGAGTTCGAGACGGCATTTTCGATTCCATCCCGTTCCGAGTCCGAACTGTCCTCATTCCGTCCCGTCCCGTCCCGAACTCCAACTTCCCTTTGTCCGTCTCGTCCCGTCCCGAAATTTTTTCTGTCAGTCCCGTCCCGTCCCGTCCCGAACCTCTCTTTAACCCCAAAAACCCCCCCTCGTTTTCCTTTTCTCAAAAATGTTTTTGAGAAAAAAAGGTATAAATACTCCTTACAGCCCCTTCTCATCACTTGACATAAGACAAAGGCTAAAATTTTAGTTTTTTGGCTTTTTCATTGTACAAAATCCGAATTCAGTCCTGTCCCGTTCTGCAAAATCTCAATTCCGTCCCGTCCCGTCCCGACTTTCAACCTTGATCGGGAGTCCCGATCCCGTCCCGAACTCGGAACGGAACGGGACGGGACGGAATAATACCGTCCCGAACTCATCTCTAATATACATACAAAGGCTGTCTGCTGGTTATCCAACTTTCTTTGATTTCACATTCAAACTTAACTCATTTGCATAGGTATTCTGTAACAACTGCGTGCAGCAAATGCACCCAGTGTTTACATGCTTTGGGAAGGTCATATTATACCCGAATTCCTACTTCCACGTTTTTTATCTAGCTAGTGAGACTGTATTTGTTTGCATATGTACGTATGTATATGGAAGTTTTCAATTTAAAACTGTTTTTGAATCTCTTGCTTTCTCCATCCACTTGAATAAATTTGCAATCAGTGAAAGTCCCTTGAAGTAGTGTTTACCATGTGTGGAATGGTTTATTTTAAGCAAAAGCTTGTACAAAATCCTACGGAAACTGTGCCGTATGTCATGAAAGGTTGAAGGTAACACATATGTTGCATATGGGCTTCGTGAAAACAGCAAAAGGGAGGCTAAAAAATTGCCTTTATGAATAAAACTTTTAACTGTATACTATGCGCATGGGATGGTGGAATTTTCTGAAAACATGTTCCAATGCTTTTTTGATTGTTCCTTCAATCTGTTCATCAGCCAGAAAAGGTTGATTTGACAATCATTTTAAACAGTAATTCTTTTGTGTGTGTTTTCTTGTATTGACCTGGTGACATTTCATAGCATACCTTATCAATACGTTTCAAAAAATTCTTCAGAATTTTGATGAATAGTAAAATTATGAATTCTATCAGTATTATACAGGATGCTTGGAAATTGCCTTAATTTTGTTTTTTGCTCTTTTTTCAGGTTTTAAGCGTCAATGTATCTGTTTTTACGCTTGCAACTATAGCTTTGGATCGATACAGAGCAGGTGATTATTAATTTTGTATTCATATTTCACAAATTTTAACTGAATCTTATGCACGTATGAAATGACTTTTGGTATAGAAGCTCCATTACTGAACACCATGAAGTTAACAAAATTCCTTGACATTATTGTCCTTTTGAACGGATTCTAGGCTAACCTTTTTGTTTAAACTTTCCTATGCTTATCTTAAATCCTGACCCAAGAGAAATTCGGCTATGCAAATGCGAGAAAGTGAACAACTTTACAAAGTGATTGATTGGGAGTGTGTAATGGAGCTTCTATAATATATATTGCCACTACATGTGACTTCTTTTGGCCACCGAAGATGTCAGGAAGCACAAAACGAAATTTATTCTTTTGTTGTCAATGAATCTATTCTACTTAGCAACTGACAGTCACGTTGGTTAATTCGTACTACAATTGGCGATCGAATATAGCTTGTGATTTGAAATAAAAATACTGTTTTTTACTATTTTAGTGTTGCATCCATTATCGGCCAGAGCCAGTAAGAGGAAGGCCTTCATGGCAATCATAGCCATTTGGTCTGTAGGACTCATCTTAGCTCTACCCACGGAGCTGGACTTCAGGTTTGTCCTTTATAATGTTCATCTTGTGATTAAACTTTCATGCCTGTGTCAGGGTTTTATTTTCTCTTCTTTTATGGAGTGTATACGCGTCACTGTAATTTACCTCCTAAGATACAATTTTCTGGTTTGTCGTGTCTACATTATGTTACGTAGGTATGTCATCTGTCGTACAAAAGATAGCAGATAGTGAGTTAACTCCCCTCGAATTAATAACACTGAAGATATACACATTGCTAGACACATTATATTGGTCTATAGAGACTAATACAAGTCACTGTTCTTCCCTTTTGAAACACCCTGTCATTTATCTTTTTCTACCCTTGTTTCTTCCGCCGCCTCCACACGAAAACGTCTCTTCCTGTGTCCTGGATAACAGTAATATAATGGTTTGAGTTTATCTTCACTTGTTGGCATACATCCTTTCAGGCGACAACTATTAACTGTCTCTTTAAATATTTAATGTGTATCGTAGTCACTACTGTAATTTATATTTAAAGGGCAATAATAATTATTGTATAATTCTGGTTGCAGAAATTATGCATTCATATAAGATAATAAAATAGCACATTTTGGAAGCTATGGCAAAACCAATGTAAACTGATAAGGGCGGAAATCCACGTCACAAACAAATTTTTGTCCGATTTCTGTTCCTTACAAAGCAGTTTGAGCGGCATTATTTTATTCACATTGTTATTATTAATATTGAGTTGACAAGTAAGCGGTATTTCAAAAACCGTGAATCGGCTTTTGCATCAAGAATAAACGGATGTTGAAGACAAGCATGTATGTGTACTTACATTGTCTGAAAACTGAAAAGGCACATTTCCTTTTTTGTCCGTGTCTCGTTGGAGATGAAAAAGAAAGTACATAAATAATATGATCGCCTTTTATTGTGTTTCCTTTCAAGTTCTGGCAGTTGTACATTTTTTATTTCTTTTGCATTCTTGACAATCATGAGTTTGTCCTAACTAAAGGAGTGCTTAGAGAGATGACTGGCAGTGACAATTTCCCTTGGTTCTATAAGAATGAAACGTAAAAGCTCTCTGTGTGCATATATTATATTAAGTTTTTATGGCAAGTACTACGGTACTTCTAAAAACTCGTACGTTAAATTCCTGAGCGCTAAATAATGTATAATATGTATTCGCTTTAGAATCCTAACTTTGTCGAAAGAAACAAGGAGAAAGGCGGCACCTTTAAAGTACATGTGTGTTTCTAAAGTTCATTATATATTACCACATGATTATTTCGCTTTGTAGAACTTTCGCCCGAATCAAGTGTGAATAAAATAATTTTTAACATGTGTTTTTGATGTTTTGAGGATTCACAGCATTCAAGTAGATTTTACAAACGACTTCACTTGAAAGCTTGCTTGAAAGTTCAGTCTGTTCGAAAATAGGTTTGCGGTTGTTGGTTGTTGGTGAAGATGAAGTGAAGGGTTAAAGAGCATCGCACATAATGCCGAATGGGGAAATGTCTTCCTTGACAGAAAGTTTTTTGCTGATGCTTGTCTTTTCAAATTTCGGCCCCACAAGTATTGCTGACTAGCGGCTTGTGTGTATACATCACTAACAAAAAAGGTGCAAACCGTGAGTTATTTTTATTTTGCACAAGTATAAGGCTTATCACTGAACGATCCTTGGATTTAGTGGCAATGTCAGCTCTTGGTGATGAGTGATAGGTTCTCTCCTTCTTTTTTCGAGTCATTGGTTGCACAAATTACGATTTCACATTGTTTATGTTATTTGTATGATAGAAAACTTGCCAAGCACTGGATCTGGATTCACGTTGGTCATGCTGCATTGAATGTTCACCTTCAATAAAAGACTTTCAGTTTGTATTAACAGCAAATTCTTTGCCAATTTTGAAAATATTGCTGATGTTTCTCCCTTTTGTTATTATTGCAGCCAATATTTATAGGCACAATGTATTGCATTGGGTTCAGTGTTAGAATATAGCATACTGTGTTGTTTGCCAATACACATACAACGTACAATAGTTAAAATATTTTTTGGTGGAGTTGGGCCCATGTATTTGTATATGAAATGAAATATTATGCAGGCATGTAACACATTAAGAATTCCACTCATAAATATAAAATCTAATAATATGGAATGAGCCCACGTTGTGTGAGAGAAAGGAGAAAAAACTCATTCACTCCTTTTTGCTGTAAGAATCCTCCTACTTTTTGGGGGGTTTTCGATCTACTCGACAATATTTTTGAGAGAAATCACATCGCTCGAGTTGGCGTGTAAAAAGTTTATCGACCAACCAACCAAGCTCCTTACGTTACAACATGGAATCGAGTGTATGTGGTAGTGAACAAATCGTGTAGCAAAACATAGACATAACAGTATCTAAGAAATGTATCCATTCCCCTATCCGGTTGTCAGTTGAATTAGATATTGGATTGCTGAACTGTCTACTGCGTGTCTTGTTATTCTATGAGGAATTCGAAAAGTCAGGCAATGCTGACATATCCATGCATATGCTACACATACGCATATAATATTATTATGAGTGCCTTGATGAAATTCGTTCTATCCATTATTAGCTGCAATAGCAAGTCGGCTGCATATTTTTAAACTTGTACAATACATACACTGTGAGATGTGAGTATTAGAATTTGGAAAACCTTAGGCCTTTCTTCTAGTTCTTTACTCGCTTTACACTCAAATAACATTTCCTTAATACTTTCTAGCTTAAACCTGGGAAATATATAATCAAAACGTATGTGTATAATGCACATGGAAAAGTGTATTCTCGAGATATGCACACAAAAGTTCATCGGTGCCAGCTTCTCTGCGATCTGATCAACAGAAGTAACTTCAGCTTATAGGGGAAAGTTGAAAGTTTCGGATCAGAGACAGTAACGTTGCTGACTTCAAATCCAAGCTCATCTAACCGTTTGCGGCTTACTACGTACATATGTGCATATAGATTCTGGGTTCCATTACCCTCAAAATGAGCAATTAGATTAGTAAAACTATTAGTAGTTTGCTTTTAATTAGTGGAATCTTGGTAAAGGTTCCTATTATTGTTATATATATGTAGCATAGAGTTGTAAATGGAAACCTACTAACACTGATCTACAAACACATGAAAATCTTTCATTCTTTCCGAGATAAATCGGATGAACGATTTCCTTCGAATTTCGTTATCCTTCCCTGAGCTGAGACTATTGATATTTGTATAGGATATTGGAGAAGTCGATACAATGTGTTTCCCGACACTTCCACTTTCCCTTAATAATAATCCCCATAAAGTAACGTATAACATGTTTTAGTATTGCTGTAAAACTATTAGAATTCGGAACCATAAAAACTGTGTATGAGCAATGAGCATGTAAAACTTGGAATTGGCAAAATCTATGGTATTGACGGACTAAAAGAGTTTATACGGTATGTATATTTTGCAATTTACAAATGGACACGATATTTAATGATATTTTCCTAAAAGGTCGCGTTTCTAAGCTCATTTGGTGGACTTTACTTGACTTTTAAGGGGAACTCGAATTTATAAACAAAAATAGACCGGCATCATTCCCATAGGAAACTTATGGTAGAGCCCCATGGTTGGCGATTTCCTAGTTATAATAATGATAAATTTGCCCAGCCATCCGAGATAGCTGAACACGTTTGTATACATATACATGGATCCAGGCTGGGAGTCACAGATCCTGGAGGCAGATGTAGTGTAGTCACCAAAACTTTGTCGTTTCTTTTGCCTGCCAGCCTTATATTACGTAATTCAGGGCACATGGGATACATATTGTACATACACATTCATGTCTGCAGGATAATGATGCTACGATACGAAGCGAAATTGTTTGGCTGTCCATCGACACTTGTTTGCGAATCCATGCATTAGTACAAACAGAATTCACAGAGATAGAATACGGAAGAGAGAGAGAAGGAGGGAAAGTCCTCTGGGCATTTATTTCCTTTGCTTGTCTGTGAAAATGCATATGGTAGTATGCGGTGCATGTATGACCCATAAATAAATTAGGGACTATGTTGTAGTAGCAGCTGTGTCTTCAATTACAATATGCCACCTCACTTGCTTTCTCTTTCCTCTTTACGTTACAGAGTGCACAGGGAGTTTCCTCAAGTTTCATGCCAAACCATATCATATCATATTCATGTCGTTACCAGTTACAAATTTCCAAAGCCAATTATTATATACTTATGGATGAAAAAGGTGCGGCTCGTTGACGATGGCAAAGATTTGATGCGGGAGAAAAGTGTGGACGAGCGGGAACGGCATGTGAAACGATGTGAAAGGATGAAAGATGAGGTGTAAAATTTCTGTCTATGTAAAAAGCACATTCGTATTACTTGTCAATTTTGAACGTTAAAGAGGAAATTATGTGCCTCCTTACCCCGCTTCTGAATGGAGATTCATACTTTAGGACTCAAATTTTCCAGGACATCCAAGTTGTAGTTGGTATAATTTACACCTATCAATACTCAACATTGAGGCCCATTAAAGTTCATAGCATATTTGTCTTTTCATCTTGTTTTAGGTATGCACGTATTTTATCCTGATTGATTTTATCGATTGTTGCGTTTACTAGCTCATATGAGTTGAAGGTGAAAAATTCTAATCATTATATGATTCTTCCAACAATTGAGATGTGTGTAGGCGTAATATTATTTCCGCAGATATTATACCTTTCATAGACTTTGTTTCAACTTCTAAACTAACCTGTGAATATACGTGGATCTTTGATTCGTGCATTATGCAATTTAAATGTGTAGTATACATACATTTGTGAGAATCCTCGTGTCGAAGTTAGTTTGATTCGAAGTAGTTGCCTGGAAAATTAAAATGACGTCACAGTTTTTGTTTACTGTGTTTCGAAAGGATTTTGCAGACTTTACTCGGGAACTAAGTCTAAAAATTGTCCTGGGATTTATCTTTTAGGATTAACTAATAGCAAGCAAGTATATCTACCTAAAATATTATCATGAGGAGTTTTGAAACTTTTACTAATTACTTTTGCTTCTTTTAATTAATTTTCTGCGCACGATGAAATATACTTTTAACTCCTTGTTTCAATTTTGTACAGTAATCACAAATAATCTTTCCTACGTGAACACACGATGATGACGCCACTTTGTGTTATAGTACAATATTTAACAATGTAGCACAAGTAATTGGAATTAAAGATGTGAAAGTTAAGAGTAAATATTTCCCAAGAAATAAATAAATATTTCGTTTGAATACAGCATTCAAACTACATTTCAAGTACTAAAATAAGAGCATTGTGTTTGCGACTCTTTCTGGCTTCAACCCTCATTTCAATTATTAAAATTAAAATTTTATTATTATATATAAGAAATCTCAGTCCCTGTTGCTCCGGTTTGGATGCGTTTTCGTTCACACTGTACAAAAACATGGGT
>JAQIVE010006329.1:0-11657 GCA_034698285.1 Sminthurinus bimaculatus | reverse complement strand
TAGGAGACCGAGACAGACTAGTGTTGTCAATTTCAGGTCGATCCCGAGGACAAAGCTAAAACCCTTTGCTTGTTAGACAAAACTTGTGTTGAATATTCGTACGTTCGACGTTTTAACGTTCGATTTTCGATTCTCTCCGGCTGAATTTAGGAAAATAGAAATGGGGTGAAGTAAAACTGTAATATGCGCCATAAATATTCGTTTCCAGCCTGGGGACAATACCGTCTTAAAGAGATGGATATGTACAAAAAGAAAAGTTCCGCATTGCCTCTCTTTAAAACAGTATTATTGCACAACATAATCGTCTTTTAATGTAGTAATACAGTTGCGATTCTGATTCCAACGAATACGCCAAATAACTTGTTTTTCTTTGAAATCTACAGCAAGTATAAATTCAATATATTTTTTATCTATCAAATGGGGTGAAGGCCATCCAACTTCTTTTACGATACTTTCCATAAGCACAGTAAACTTTATTTGTATGATTTATATATAGTGCAAAACTCTGCGGATTTTATAAACGTAATCATTATCATTTTCAATAGCTAAACATTTTCTAAATCTCTATTGCGACCAATTAAAATTTCAAAGACACAAGTGTGCATATTTGGATTTCGATTTGTTACCAGTGTGCTTTCTGTAACTAATATCCAAGTATGTACGTAATATAGCCGACGTTTCAATTAATGATCGTCTGAGCATTTCACCTGCTGTAAATCCTTTGTGACACTTTTTGCTCTTTGTCCTCCGCTCCTAATGAATGAGCGCTGGGTTTGTGATACATTCATTGTTTCTCGGATACATGCATATTTATGTATGTATTGTGCATATGTATACAGATATATTATTCTGCAAGGGTTTATTTTTTGTTACATGGGATGTTTTACAATGTAAGTATTCAAATTCTCTTTCTGTTTGTTCTTTCGCCATCTTTAGGGTAAGGATCTACCAGCAAAAGACATTTCAGGGACGTCGGATCCCTACGTACGAGTTACTCTTCTCCCCGACAAGAAACACAGACTCGAGACGAAGATTAAAAGGCGGACTCTGAATCCAAGATGGAATGAAACGCTCTACTTTGAAGGTACAGTATAAACTGCATGCAAACATACATGGAAACAGTCACACTGCCAATCCAAGTCAAACCATTCCATTCCCCGTATAAACAAACCAAACTGGATGTATGTATGTACATAACGTAGAATAACCGGAGCCACACGCGGGCGTTGCAGTTCCTCTCATTTATTATGCATGACATTGTATGTATGTACATATAAGTGTACATACCCATCACCCATATTTGCCTACGAGATGATACTTCACATTGAAAAAATATTGCACTTTGCACCACTTCTGCCCTTCGCCCTTCTGTTCAGCCCGGCTCAGGCTGCTGCCGTTCCTACCGATTATACTATACAATCCAAAGTCTCGACTTTCAAAAAGAAGAGTTATTGCAGTTTCGCCTCGCTTTTCTCTCTCCCTGCCCTTTCTCCCTTTCGCTAATGGTTAGTAGCCTTTTTCATTTATGTATGTACATTGGGATTGGCAGCAGCAATTTCAATGCCAATGCACCGCCAATGTCGATTGCCGACGAGAATAGAGAAAAGGAGAAAATACTTTTCTTTGTTTTCTCCCATCTGTTTTTTTCTACTTAGTCACTATAGTGACTCAACGTTGGAAAACGAGGGAAATTACTACTGAGCTGTCTCGAAAAGTCTGTCGTGTGTGAAACTCGTTTTCTCTTTTGTCTTTTCTCATTTTCATTTTACTTTTACTTTGACCTCTCCTCTGCATTTGAGTCAGTGTGAGAGCCTCATTTCCCCATTTGTGCATGCTCACATGTGATATGACTTCTGACTGTAGTATACACATATACCTACATATACGCTGTTAGTTATACACACACTTTTTGTTGACTAGATTTTGAGCAAAGTATCCACATTGGCGTAATAGGAGGAATAATTGTGTGTAATCACAGATTCAGATAAGAATATCTTTCGACCGCTACTACTACGGATATGGGTACTTTTTGCAGACTAATAGCACGTATGTAATATGCAGGAATGGACGTTTATTGAAAAAGTTTGGGCGTACATTAGCGAAATTTGACAAAAAGTCAGGAAAAAAGAGGCATTAAAAATTTAGTATCAAAAACTTCAAGTATTTGCAGTTTTTATAACAAAAATCTTTATTCTCAAAAATGTTTTTTTGATGTTTTCCCTACCTTACAATTTTACCAATAAACTCTGGCTGTAATAGTAAGCTAGGGTAATTAAACTTGTGCGTAAGCAAATTTACTTATTTGCTTGTTAAACACCTGCATAAACAAGTTTATTTAGAAAAAAAATTGCCTTGCATCTGCCTAAGGACAATATTTTTTAAACTCCTGTTCTCAAAACCGAACCTTTATAATATACAGCAGTATGATTGAAGTAACACTGACTATGTTTCCTTTCCCATTCTGCACGTGCTTATACAGATATGTATACACAACGACAAGAATAAGCGGTTTAGCAAAAGCAGACCGCTAGTGAAAGCCTCCAAAAGAAAGTAGTAAAACTAGTAAAGAAAGTGCACATGTACTGCCGTAATTGTATCCTACGTGAATGTGGTGGGTTGTCGAGACTCCCGAGTGTAGGTTGTAGGCACAATATATTGGATTTATGTATGTACGTATAAAAGAGAAAAGAGGAAAAAACAAATTCATTTATTTTCCTTTGATTTCCCTGAAACGACGGAAATGACTATGATTGAGGGAAGGATTAGGCCAGGCCGCCCAGAACTCGGGGAACAAACTCCATACGGAGAAAAGGGAAAGAAGTAGACGGAAAAAGCAATTGGAAACAAACATACATAGGCTGAGTGAAAAAGAGGAGAAAAAAGTTGAAAGGAACCCAAAACTCGCGAGCCCAAACCCCAGTTTTAAGAAGTCCTCTCAATCATTAGTATTATTGGTTAATTACAATAAATGCATGGAAAGGCTTTGCCAGTTTACCACTGCCCAACTCTAACTTGTTTACCGGGCTCTCGTCCATTTTGTCGGTTCATATGGACCTACGTGTATGAAAAATGTACATATAAGGCATAGTCTACAAACTGTAGATATTTCATGTCCTATGGAGCCACATATTGGATTGTCGTCATCGCCTTCACCCTCGTCATCATTATCATCATCATCCTCGTCGTCGTCGTCGTCTTCCCTTCCCTGCCACGTTCACAGTAGATAAAACTGTAGGTTTACCTATGTACACTGAACATTGTACATTCTATCATGATAGTGATGAGGATGGTGATGAGCTTTTGTTTTGTCTGGGGGCTCGTTCGCCTTGGCGTGTGCCCTATCAATAGCCCCACAGGGAAGTTCCTACTTTCGGCTCAATATGTGTAAACCAAAACCAAAACTTTAGACCCAGCACACAGTTCTTTTCTTTATCCTCTGCTGCTTCTTCCATTTCTTCTTTCCTTTTCGTCTCTCTTTAGTTTTCAAATAAGATGACTAATACAACTGTGCAACTACAACTGCAACTCCAAGTATACCTATACGTATGTATATCAACTAAACTCTACTTTGTATAGTCTACAATCTACAGCTATCGCCTTTCCATATCCATCTTCATCCAAATCTTCGTCATGTCTTGTTCTTCTTTTTTTCCTTTGCTCTTCGTTTACTCCGTTTACCTGTACAATGTACATAGTACACGGTACATTTTTGTAGACATTTCGTTTAGTTTCAGGCTGACATTTAATGAAAAAGTTTTTCCTCTGCCTTTCTCTCTCACTCGCTCATTCCTTGATGGAGATAATTGGATTATTTCTACATCCTAATAATTGTATATGCATCAGCCATCTCCGTCATTCACAAAGATTATACATGTAAAATACATACATACACACATTACACATGTATAAATTTTAGTGAGTGTAAGCGACCAGTAAACTACTTCGGATGGAATTTTTTCAAATCCAATATTGAGCAAAAAACGCTTCTCTTCTTTTCATTCTCTTAACTTTGAGCATGCAAAGGATGATGGTGATGATGATGAGCTCAAAAACTAAAAGGAAAACTAGAGAGAATAAAGATGGAAATGAAAATAAAGTGAATAAAAAGCCTGTTGAGGATGCAATACCATGCGAATGCCGAGTCAGACAAGAGAAAAATAAAATAAACCGGAAAGAATAAAACCGAGTAGAATAGAATGAAGTCAAATGTAGGATATTGTAGAATTGGCGACTACAAATAATGGGCAACTATTTAAAAATATGTATGTATGTATGTACATTAGTGAAGAAGTTGAAAAATAAAAACATGCATCTATGCATACATCATATATTTGAATCTCCATGTATGTACGTATATGTGCTGATATATTTGAGGTAGACGTCACACTTTAAGCGCCTTATACATATTTAGAGCATTTATGTGGGAATCTATATTTCATACACCATATTTTTATTTCTGCAATGTATTGGACTTCTTGATATATATTCTTCATTTTTTATGCTATACATGTATTATATATTTATACGATTATTATTCCGTCCTTGCCTCTGTTGTTTTGTTCTCTCTCTCTCTCCTGCTCGTGTTCTCCATTTCGCTTTCATCCGTTTTCCAATTCAAATTTTAGAGAACTACAAAAAGAGTTTGTGTGCGATCTGGAGGACAGGAACGGGGAGTTTATAGAAGTCTTGATAACATAAAGCTCTGAATATTTTTTCTTCATTCCATTCCAGTTTGCTTTTTCATACACAGAAAGCCGAGAGCCTTTTTTTCCTTCCCAAGTTTATTCTTTTATTCCGGATTTCTACGAACAAATACCTTCACATACGAGACGGTATAAGCCTATACACGATACAACACAGCACATTCAGATGTAGTGTGTTTCTTTACTGTTTATGCGGGTACATTATAGATATATCGGTGTGTTTATACAACACTTACGCACGCAGCCTATTTATTTATCCCTCAGTTGATCGTAATAAATTCTCTTGTGTAATTTTTACGGGGGATTTGTACCAATGTAGAAAAGTCTCGGAATAAATTATATATTATCCCAAAGTTTGTTGGCCCTTTTATGTAGAAAAGAGGAAAAAGCAAGTTTGGAATAAATTTTGAATTCAAATACAAATATTTAATTTCATAAAAATATGTAAAATAAAATCCGGTCTCATCTCGCTTATTTTGTCATCCTCACTTTTGAGATTAGTTTGCCAACAACATGAATCTTTTTATGTAATTCCAAGGAAGTAGGATAAGTCATGCGTCCTATTTTACCAATATAGATATGACCAAGGTTTAATACTTAAAATTTGACGTTGTGCAAAATATACAATATAAAAACAATATAACTTTCGAATTCAGGAATATTTTAAACTTTGAATATTTATGAAGTATTTATGAGTTATGGATGTTCGGAAAGGTTCATCAGCTACTTCAAAAATCTCACTAAATTCTCATACTTCCACAAATAGAATTTTTTTAACAGACATAGTTATAACAATGAAAGTTTTTACTATTGTTCTTTTACCTCTACCTTCGCTACCCTTGTACTAACCTTTAAGGACTATGTCCCAGATTTTTCTTACAATTTAATTGATGCTTCCTGCATTTTTAATATAAATTAACATCATGCAAAAACTTTCCAACCACCCACACAAAAATGTAAGTCAAGGAGATTTCTGTTTCTTGAATAAAACCAGTTTAAAAACTTTACAGCATTGGGTACAAGATGTGTAGTGTGGTACAAAGCTTAAGCCACAAGAAGGAGTACACATTTTTACTAAATTGGGCCGAAAAAAACGTTAGTGTGCGACAAGTTAAGCTTGCAAAGATGCATAAGTACATATATCCCGAATATCCTTATCGATGCCTTGCCAGCTTTTCCCTTTTGCAAATACAATATAATGCAGGAGCTGCACACAATAATGTGGAAAAACGGCCAAGTTAACGCCTTTACGAGATTACTCAACGTGGAAAGTCGAGGAGATTTTATTATGTATACATACAATGTGAGAATATTTATATACATACATATACAGCGATATTAAATATGAGGACATGAGTCAGGATTTTGGATCCTTTGGGATGGATTGATACATGTTTACGTGCACATGTTTATTATACATACATGTGTGCATATACCTACATATTATAGCTTGTTGTTAGCTCTCTAAATTCGGCTAGCTTGTGCTTTCTTTCGTCTCTTCCTGGAAATCTTGAGGACTTATCTCTACACTAAGGACTTGGTCCGAGAGCAGAAACTGGAAGTAACGGAATTGCAAAGCTTAGAAGGAGGGAAAGCTAGAGAGTGGGAGAGAGAGCAAGACTTTCTTCACTTTCTCTTTGTTGTACACTCATCGCGTTAGTAGGAGTTGAAGCTACAGAGAGCTGAAGTTGGAAAACAGTGATTTGCGACAAGGAACCGATGCGGTCATGAATCTCTCTCCAAGCCATAGAAAATCTCCTCTTTTCTCTGCTTACTTGAGAATTATGACACGAAACTTTGGCCAACTTACTGACTCAACAGGGAAGTGTGTAAAGAACGAAGATCAGGGCTCTATTTTCTACTTTCTTGCTAGATTACTCCAAAACTAGAACCAGTATACCAGCACCAGATCCAAAGTCAGAGCAAACACAAGAACAAGAACGCGGACAAGAACTAAACACAAACTGGAGGTGGGACTGAACTGGATTTTCTCCAATGTGTAGAGAGGGTCCTGAATATGGAATTTATGACAAGATTATGCAATCATACGGATACAGATTTCTTATATGAATGTACATATGTGTACATTCATGTTTGTGTCAGTCGTGGATATACATACATATATAGTTACACTCACGTTCAAGTTAGCGTTATGTCCCTCCTCTTTTAGCTTCAAGGAGTGGAAACAGTTTGTTCTGGTTTGGGACAGAGAATGAGAAATAGTGGGAATGAATTCGCCACTGGAGAGTTTGTCTTCAAATCTTCAAACTAAAAGTTGGGGGCTGCAATGAAACGAAAATGAAGACGACGACGATAAGAAGGCTGTGAATGAAACTATTGTGTATAATATGCAAGTATGCGTATAATATAATGTATAGTCTTAAGTCAGTCATTTTGTTTAATATTCCAGTCAGTTGGAGCTCGATTCAAGTTTATCGTTGTGCAGTTGACTTTCTCCACACATTTTGCGCGCGGGTTTGCTCCATATTTCTTACTACTCAACATTTAGGACTAATACAAATGCTGATACAGAATTCTGCAGGAAATTTAAATGTGTCAGGCTCAGAAAATCAGAGAACTAATGTGCGGATTTGGATATGCATGATGTATATGTGTGTGTGTGTTGATGTACATACATACATGTAGTTTGTTTACACATCATGGGAGCAATAATAGTTATTAGTATTAATGAAAGAGTAATATGCATGTATGTAAAATGTAAACAGACAAGTATAGATGAACGTGCAAATGTTTGATTACAAATTGTGAATAATGTTGTCGGCTTGGACTTGGAGTTGTGTTTCCCAATATTTATTTTACGGGAATGGATTTGACTTTCATGAACAGAATTTCCAAACATAGATTTGAAAACATATGATACATGACGCAATCTTAATATTAATGATAATAAACGAGGTGAATGAAACCTTCATCTCAAACTTTGTTTTTCTTTCTCTGCAGGTTTTCCTATCCAAAAACTCCAAAGCCGGGTGTTGCATTTGCATGTGTTCGACTACGACCGGTAATTACAAAAACATTATCAATTAAATCTTTAATGAATGTATGTATCTAATACAATGAACAAATTTTCAAGGTCCAAATAATAACGTCTGTAATACATTAACATGTTATTATGAACCTATTCAAATGTTTCGTTTCTTTTTTCTCAGCTTTTCCCGGGATGACTCCATCGGAGAGGTCTTTCTACCCCTCTGCCAGGCAAGATTTTATTTTTTTCATGTTTTTATCCAAATATTTATCTTGGCTCAAAGACGATGCAAATAAACGCCACCAAAAGTTGTGATACATGTGTATGCGGAAATATTCAACAAGAAACATGAGCTCGAAGCATAGTTGTATCAGACGTTTTACTTTACCAACAAAACAGAGCATGAATTAAATGTTCATACAATCGCTGTTTCATTTCTTGCAAAGTTTAACCACTTTTATTGTATATTGTGACTCAAAAGCTGAATTTGTACGTTTGCGTTCAAGTTTTGTATTCATGCATTCCTAATTTTTTCCCCGGTAAAGATAAATGTCCTTTGAAAACGGGAATAGAAATTGAAACATTTTGGACTACCAGCAAGTCCATATGCATTTGTTTAGTGTGTGTGACGAAGCCAGTCAAGGCGAAAAACGATTCGAAGGCCGTATCTCTCCCATTATGGGTGAATATCTACTCTACACACATGAAATATCTGTTTGTCATACATGTGGAGAACTTTCACTTTAGACGTTACACGTTACACATGCATTTTGCATTCGCTGTACAGTGTACTGTATATGTGTACGGTATATGTACTAGATATATTATACGTTCAGGATATCTGAATAAGAAAGATAATGACTTTGCAGAGCTTCTGCCGCCACCATTAGTCCCTTATATGTACATTATACATATGCATGTCTATAAACTGTGTTTAGTGTTTACGTTTACGTCCATGACGTTGACTGAGAGTGAGACAAAACTAACCGAGATATTTTGAAAATTTGTCCCACGAGACTGTCTCCTTCATTCTCTCTTCCTTTCAACCTTTATGCATATCCTATATGACCACGAGAAATGGTGAAGATGAGGAGACACTTTTCCCTAAATATTCTGCCGCAGTTTGATAGTGTGAACACCAAGTTTTAGACTCAAAGTCAAAGTCAAATCCAACCCCCACTGTAGAAAAGAGAGAGGAGAATAGATGAGCTGAAAGTAACTAATAGTCTGATGGAAGATACCGGAAAACCAAAGCGAAATATGTAGAAAATGTATGCAAATGGCTGACTGCTTCTGCTTCACCTCTCTCTCTCCCGCCTCTATAGTTTTATGGTCTAAAGGTTTTCTTTTGGGCATTGTTTGCTCTTACTTGTGCTTTCCCGTCTTTTCACTCGCTCTTTGCTAGTCAATGGGCTGTACACAGAGACAGCGTTACAGCCTGGCCGCAGAGTGATAATAATAAGCAATCAAGCAAATGAGGTGCAATGTACATTAATCAAGAATTTTGTGCGCACAATATAATATCCCATCTCTCTTCTTCTTCTTCTTCTGCTCCCCCTCTTCCTTCATACTGGCTGTGCTAGCCTATTGCTTTCCCTTTGCTGATTTCAACTGTTCGGCTCTTCAACCCTGTCCTATTGTGGTGTACAATATTTGTGCTGCAGTGTATACATGCACATACATTATACATGGATGTATATATGACAACGCTATGGGATGAAATATTCTCCTCACGGCGAAGCGATCAAGAAGGTCATGCTCCGAATCTATCTATGCAGTAAATACGGGCCATTGTGTAACTCTACTCTTCATGGTCGTGAGTAGTCAAGTGAAAGTGATAAACGAAGCAAGAGTGGTGCGTATTCTATGGAAGAGAGAGAACCGTAGTAAAAAACGATTCAAAAGCTCTACTATTCCAAGAATCCTTATAAAATCGAGAGAGAATTGAAAGGCCCTTCCGATAGCATGGAGTATAGTAGCAGCAATAGGGCTTTATAGAATACATGTAACAAAGAAGAAAAAAGGCAACAGCAATGACAATTCAATGGGATTCGAATGATTCGACGAATCCTCTCTATTCTCCTCTCATGTGATCATTACACACTTCCTCCCTATGTGTAGCACAAATAAATGTATGTATATCTAAGCACTGTGGAAGTTTTAACTAGAAAAAATTATAGTTTCAATGATGTTTTTGTGTATTTTATTTTACGTTATTCTTATTCTTCAGTAGTTGGATCCGTTAGTGGGCTCCTTTAATTTCTCAAGAATAGATACTTGATGAACTATCACAACAAGCCCTATAGTTCTAGTAGCAGTATTACAAGCTTCCTCTGCATTCTCATAGACTATATGTAAACTACGATGTTTCATTCCCAAACCTCTTTAAGATTTACAGTTTTTGGTAGTTCCACGTTTACCATTTCATCTCGGCACGTAATGTAGGTTGTACATATGTTATGTACTTTGGCATGCATTGTCCGTTTGTTTCCAATTTTTTCATATGATTCTACAATATGATACTTTGGTGAATTACGGTACTCCATGTTGCTGAAACGTAACATTGACTTTGATGCTGACAAATACTGAGTACTTCACACTACGGCTATTTGTTGGTCATGCATAAGGTAAAATCAAGGTACTACATTGTTTTTCACTTTAAAACAGAAGAATCAGAAAGCAGCCGAGCAATCGAATTTGGATTCGACTGTCAATGTAAATGTTGGCTGTCAATTGTATTGCAGTATCTTCGGCTTTTTGGGAAACTGATTTCCTAGTAAAACTGTCCGTTGTACTTTGTCTCGAGTATTGAGTATTGATCTCAAAGTCTTCATCGGAAGACGAATAGGAATGCGCTCATGTGGACACAAAGACATTTCAAATGGGAATCTGTGCTATCTCAAAAGGTTTAGCCCGATCTTGATGAACGAGATCAATCAGATAGAGGAGATCCCACCATTTGTAGGGATAAAGACAAGACAATGCAAAATTGAGAATGAAATGTCAAGTTTAAGAGAAGTTGAAAAGTTGCAAACTTTCTAGTAATACGAAAGTAAGAGCTAGTGAAATGTACTGTGTAACTGTAAGGTAATAAATTGGTTTGATTTGTACATATTTTCAGGTGGATTTTTCGGAGAAACCCTCATTCTGGAAGGCATTAAAGCCTCCGGCAAAAGACAAATGTGGAGAGCTACTAGTGTCCCTTTGCTACCATCCAACAAATAGCACATTAACATTGACTCTTCTAAAAGCGAGAAATTTAAAGGCCAAAGATATTAATGGAAAATCGGGTAAGACAATTTTTTTATGCTCATTATAGTTGTGTAAGTAAATGATAAATTTCATTTCATTTTAGAGTTGCAGAACTTCCTCTCTTTAACCTTTAGCTCCCACTATTTTACTTTGATGTATACATATGTGGGCTTTTTTACACACTGTTTTTTACTACACCACATACATAGCGTAATATAGACAGCTGAAAGGAAAAGTTTTGTATAAATGTTAAAGGTCAAAGTTCGCCAGGAATAAATTGTATTGTATTGTATTCGTATTCAGTTGTGTGAGCGGAAAACGAAGGTTGAAATTCAAATGTAACACTGGTCGAGTGTTGAAGGGAATGCATAAAACTGCAAAATGTTACCATAATTCGTTATACAGTACATGCGTGATGTATGTAAGGAACATTGTGTACTCTTACAGAAGAGTTATGAGGGATTGTCAAAGAAATGCATACATAGAGTCTAAAAGGGCATCGACACAAAAACTTGGGAAGCTTTATGCTGGTTTACTTTAGAAGACTCCACATATGTACAGTGTCTAAAACAAAGATATCGTTTTTCCCTTCTGCCGTCTTCAAACATATGTACAACCCACGCCAAGTGTACCAGGTTGTCGTTCTCCACATATGTTGTGTAGAATTTGATTCTGAACAGAAGCTGACTTTCATTTTTTGGCTCACTTGCCAT
>JAQIVE010006328.1:0-11658 GCA_034698285.1 Sminthurinus bimaculatus | reverse complement strand
CCGATCTTGTGTAAATAAAAACTTCCTTATGCATAATATAATAATATATAATAAAAGTAATCTCGCTCTCATGTAAAATAATAATAAAAACAACAACAACTAAATTTCGTTTACATCTCCTCAAGATTAAGAAACAAGCAAAGCTAAACGTGCGATACTTTTTCCTTTTTTTTCTATACGCCCTATTAGGCAACTTTGACAACTTTTTAGTGGTCTCCTTCTCTTCTTGCTTGTGCTGTTTGGAATTGCAATTGTGCTAACTCGGCGTGAAGAACAGGAGGCGGATTGATGTTGCTCTTGATAATGATAATTTTGCTGCTGTAGCTTCTGGTGGCTTATTATTTTTTACTTGATGCTTTGCTCTTGCTCCTGCTCCTGCTAGCATTGGGATTATGCTTTGGCTTTGGTTTTGGATTTGAAGGTCTTTTACGTGGCTTTGGACATGGATTTGGATTTGGATTTGAATTTGGGCTTGCTTCTCCTCTTCCCTTTGACGAATAGACATCTGCTCGTCAACCTTAACTTTTTAACGTGGAGAGAGAGAGAAGATCAAGTTATTTTACGTTATGTTATATATGTTATACACAGCTAAATTTGTAATAATATCCCAATTTCTAAATCTCTGTGCTGTCTTCATCCTCTTCTATGTTGTATGTTGTATCATTTGTAATTTATACTTGCACAATGTAGTGTACAATCACAATCTCTCCAGGTTCAACTTTATCTGCGTTGCTCGCACTCCCCAACAGATACGGTATACGATATCATACAGATACAAAATTTCAGGATCCGGAGTATATATTTTAACTATATAGTAAACTGAATATCAGTAGCACTGATATTATGTAAATAATTGAACAAGCTGCCGACTGTCTCAAGTCTAAAGTGTAAACTTTTGCTCAGCTTCAACTTCCGACTTCCGCTCTCTTCTTCTTCTCTGTTCTTCTTGGCCGACTTCACCTTTTGAATTTGAATTTGACTTGGACAACTTTAACTCTTCAACTCGGTTCTTGGTTTGTCCCTCACGCTGCGACTCGTTTCACATTCACATGTTCGTATTATAAATTATACAAGAACAACTCAATCACAGCTCTGCTCTGCTCTGCTCTGCACTGACAATGACAATGGAAACAGTTTGAAAATTCAAATTTCAATTTAAATATTTCTCTCCAGTAATCATTATTATTATTATTATTCCACACTCCACTTCTCCACTTATTCCAGTTTGGGTAAATATATTACTTACACACACACACAAGCACAGGCACTTTTAGTTCAGTTATTTCTATTTACATCCTCGTCCTCGTTCTCTAATGCTGTCTAATGTGTCTAATGACAATGATGATCTCCCACAAGGAAATTATTGAGATTGACATTTGACATCACATCACATCACACCCGTCGTCTTCAACTTTTGACTTGAACAACTCCTAATCCAACTCTCTCAATTTCCATTTGAATTTCTTCCTCTGGTTTGACACACGACTAATTATTATGACTCTTTGTTTTTGTTTTTATTATTATTATTCCAGCTTCCTCATCATCGCGTTTTGAGTCTTGAGCGACGGAGCTTCAAATTTCAAACTGCACATTTTCCTCCATACAATTAAGTAGACAGACAGAAGATGAAGATCCAGCTTGATGGAAGAGCTTATTATTACATTACTTGTGATTGTACAAGTCCTGAGTTCTGAGTCAACTTTACACATGGAATTCCAGTACACATTACACACAAACTTGCATTTTGCACGCACAATGACAAAACTACAATAATAAAAATAAAAATAACAATACACTTTCAATTTGTACAGCAACAGTAAGAAGTAAGAGAATACAGTTCATCAGATGTGATTTTGACTTTGACTCTAGCTTTGGCTTTGGAATTCGGAATGTGTTTTGGTTTTTTGGTTTCAAAGAGTATACATATATACATATACATATACTCAATGGAATGAACGTGGAAATGAAGAAGGACACACGCTCATAAATAAGCAGATAGACAGAACGGAGCAGAGAGCCGAGGATCCGAGCAAAGTAAGAATGAAGAAAAAGGGAAGAACAAGAGGAGGATGAAAGCGGAGAGCAAAAGAAGATACGCGATACACGATATACATACAATAATATAAACAGCAGCACGAGGAACGAGACGAGGAGGAGCAGGAGAAAAAAAATTATGCAAAGGGAAAAGAGAAACTGAATCAGTAGTTTGGGCTCTCTCGAACACAAGAATTGTTTTGTGCTTGGCTCTTCTATCCTTTTGTACTGTTTTATATTATGTATGTCTTGTTGTGTGTTGTATTGTATATTGTATTGTATATTGTATTGGATTGTGCTGTTGATCTCACTCTTGTGCCTACGATCGGAAGAAGATGAAGATGAAATGAAAGATACGGGGAAAACGAGGAAGGAACGAAAACTATAGCCAATACATACACATAGTACAGACTACAGACAGATCGTACGTACAGCGTACAGCGTACAGCTAGCACATGGAGCTGGACTTGGACTTGGACGTAAATTCAAATTCGAATTCGAATTCAAGTCTTGAGAGTGCTAAGCTATTGTTTTGTACTTGGGCGTGGTGAAGGGATGAAAACAACATTGACAACATACCAGCAAGAGCAACTCTTGCTACATACACAATATTATACACAAATACACATTACACATAACACATACACATCTTGTACCTTTACTTGTAGTTGTACACACAGAAAATTCTCCTCATTCATCCATCTAGTTAGCCGAAAGCAGAGCCAGGCTAAGCCAAGCCAAGCAAACCACGACTAGGATGAGGAAATGTGTCTGCTGTGCATACGTAATTCATCATATATCATAATATGCATTTATATAACACATTATGGCTTGTACCCTGCCTTTTTCTCCACACTTTTGGACTAGGACTAGGAATTTAAGAATGTATAAAGTATAAACATAGACAGAGAGAAGAGAGAAGGAGAGAGAGAGAAGATCACATCAGGCTTTTTCTTTGCTTTACCTTTGGCTTACATACACAGACACATGCATATAATATACGAATATGGAATTCTCTGCTAGTTCAGCTTCAACTACAACTCTAAATCCAAATCCAAGCATTTCCAGCTTGTGTGCGTTGTATGTATAATGTATACTGTATACTATACCTTAAACATCTAGGTAGTAGTATTTATGTGTAAGCTCGAAGGCAACCCCCAAAAGCCAAAGCCAAAGCCAAAACGAATGCAGTGCAGTCCAAGGCAATGAGATGTGTCGAGCTGTACTATTATTACAGGATGACGATGAAACACAGCAGAGCTACAACTTGAGCACACATGTACATTGCATACTACATACTACATACATACAACTCAACATATTATCATGTGTGTAATGTGCATAATAATATGTTGTGTAAAGTATACTTACTACATACTATAGGTTGTGTCTGAAGTATAAGTCAAACGGCGAGTGTAACTCACGCATACAATAATACTACTACAATACATAATATTTTTGTATCTATTTTTTCTCCATCTCCGATCTCCGTACCGTACTTAGTACATACATAAATATTACTAAATACATAATACACAGAATAGAGAAAGAAGACGCAGCTTTGAATTTCAAATCTCAAATCTGCTTCGGTTTGCTCATTCCTTTTCCCCTGTACCAATTTCCAATGATATGATATGATATGCTGCGATAAGCAACTTGCTGTGCTCTGCAGTTTGTTACGCTTTTATGTCTGTGTCTGTAGTCTGTACACTGTACACATATTTGTCTCCGTCTCTATTACACTGCGGAGTAAAAACTGCATATTATTCACGATTCACACAAGTACATATTATTATGTACCTATGTATGTACAACGTACAAGTTAAGCTCAAGATTCTAGCTCTAACTCTAACGCTAACTCTAGACGATGGATACATTATTATTACATACGTGGACGACGAGTTGTTGGGAGTCGTGAGTTGCGAGTTGAGTTCAAGTTTGTACAATATATTTCATATTCCATATTTCATACTTCACATTTCATATCCCGTTTCCATTTGCCATAGTTCACCAAAAATATTATGCATCATATAATATACATAATACAAATATCTAATATTTATGCCGGGATAGTGTAAATGTAAACTGTATACATTGTGTATAATATAGAATATAGTGTTACACTAACACTGGGGCTACACATTCAACATTACACGTAGAAAATACAGAACACAGCGAAAAAACATTATTATTACTAATATTATCATTATTTTGTACACATGTATATTTTACATACATATATGTATAGTTCTACATACAGTTTTCTTGTATGCACATATAAAAATCTTAGAATTCTGCTCTGCTCTCCGTGTTTCTTTTTTCTTTTCCTGATGTTCCCTTTGAGTGTTTGAGCTTGAGTTGAGTTGAGCCATCAACTTCTTCTATTACTCGAGCAACATTATTATTGCCCTGACGAACTGTGTTTGGACTGTAAGTGTCGTCGTGTATCTTCTTCTTCTCCCTTATTTCCACACACAGTACACATATTATTCACAATGAATATGTGTGATGTGTGATGAGAAATTGTGGGCTTGTTCTTATTCTTCTCCCATCTTGAAGGATATTCCTCCTTTGAAAACGTATGAATGGGTTATACACATTACACATACATCGTAGATATTAGATATGTTGTGCTAAGTTATGTATGTATGCCTAAAACTAAACTCTAAACTAATATCTACTGTTAATACATGTCTGCAGTCTGCACGGCACAGCATGTTGTTCCATGTTGTTGGTCCCCGGTCGTGAGTCTCGATTCTCGATCTTCATCGTCTTCGTCGTCATCCTCAAGGATCCAATAATATATCATGCATATTACATATTATATTGGATATTGGATACAAAAATTTACGCCGAGATTCCAGAGTGCAGATTGGAGCATTTCTTGAAGCACTGTACATTTTACATACTACATGCTACATGCATAGAGGAAGCTCCGTGCTTGTAGCTTGTAGGTATGTCTGCTTTTTTTTCATGCATGCATTTATTTTTACATTTCCATTTTACTTGAACTTCGCTTCTCTGTTGAATTTTTGTTGCGTTCTTTCTTATGGTGCTCATCGGTTGCCTTCAGCTTGAAGCTTGGATGGAGAAGATTGCTGATCCTTCTTCTTCTGCTTCTTCTTCTTTGATTTCAACTTTCCTACTTTACTTCCTCTTCCTACATATTTGTCTGGAGTAGAATAAGAATAAGGCACGGCAGAGTTGTACGGCGTACTTGCACATTGCACACTGCTACACACATATTAAAAAAATAGCAAGATGCTCCCGACGAGGTTCAACTAAACTCAGCTCAACTCAACTCAACTCTCAACTTTAAGAATCATCAAGCCAAAGTTAAAAAGTTGAATGAAACAAAAGTATTAGAAAGAGGAAGAAGCTGTAGTATGTAATACAGCTATAAGCTATACAGCTCAAGCTAAAGTCAAAGCCAGAGCTCAGAGCTCAAGTTAAAGTTGAAGAAGAGAGTTGACTTTTTGAGCTGCGAGTTGCAAGCAAGTGTTGATGATGTTTAACCGATAAGGATAACTCGGCGTGGACATATAAGGCTCAAGTTTGCTTGTTTTTTCTTTCTTTCTTTCTTTCTTCCTTCCTCGCCTTACCATGCCATACCATACAATACCATACGATGGTATGGTATGGTATGGCATGACATGACTTGGCTTTAGCTTTTGCCTTTCCTTTTTACTTACATCAGTACTTAGATTTTGCTTTGGCTTTCTGTGTATCGTATGTATCGTATCAGAATCAGAATCAGAATCAGGAAGAAGGAGCAGGAGCATCACCATGTTAATGTTAATGTTGGACAGCTTGGAGTTTCACCATCAAAGAATGGAGAATGGAATACTGATGTAGATGTGTCAGCATTAAAATAATAATAATAATAATAATTCTTAAAGAAGAAGACGAGGAAGAAGAATAAGGCAACTAATCTCCATAATATAAGAGAAAAGAAGCTCCAAGAACCTCATCATCATCACGGCATAATCTCATAATAATAATAATCATTCTCCTCATCATTGTCTGTAATAAAGGGCGATAAAGATGGAGATAAACCATATTACGATTTTGTATACATGTAAACCTCATCAGACTTTTCAACTGTATTATCATTACTATTATAATGTAGATTCTGCATATTATATATTATTATATTATGCAGTTTGATTTTGCTTTAAATGTACACACAATATACAATATACTGATCATAATATGTGATGAAGTGGAATCAATGGGGAGCAAAAGAGAAAAAACCCGATTAAATTTCAAAGCAGCCTTTTACTTTGAATTTGCTGGCTTTGGCTTGGGCTTCAGCTTTGACTTTATTCTCCTGCTCCGCATACAAAATCGTACAATTTACACGAGCAAGTTGGTATATTATACATATAAGCTTTGTATTTTGAACACACTGACACACAGAGGAAAACGTGCTTGAAGGGGATGGCGAATAGCGAATATCGCTGTATTTCGTCTACATGATTATGAACATGATTGTTATTGTGACGGCGGAGATCATAATCATAATATTATGATAATAAAGAGGCGAAACCCCATTAAATGGAAATATCGGGCACCTCATCTCAATTTGTTCCATGTACATAGTACATATATGTATGACAACAAGTACTTACTATATTATTAAAATTTTGTTTCGTCTTTGTCTAGTTTTGGAAGGACGAAAAAATGCGACGGATAGACATAATATCTGCACATGCTAATAGATAATAGATAATAATGAGGAGAAATAAGAAGAGATCGTATAATATGCTAACCTGAACAACTTCGTGGGACAGGGCCGAGGCCTTTTCGGCCCTTTGAAGCTTCCACGAGACGCGAGTCAGTTGCAGGTCGAGGATGGCGGCGTTCAACTTGGAAGTGTCCTCACTACTGTACTTGACCATGAGGTTGCTCGTCAGCGAGAGAAAGTCGGATATTTTTGAGAGATATGGCTCCAAATTCTGCTGCGGATCGTCCAGATTCGGCGGCTCATTTGACTAAAAGCAGCAACAAACAAACACATATTATAATATCAAAAATTGTAACATGAAAAAATGCTTTTCATAAAATCAAAAATGGACAAGGTTGTCACTTGTCACCATCATAATAAAGTTCATCACTAATTAAAAATAAACAATACGTTCAACTTAGCACCGCTTTCGTTAGTTTGCTCAGTCTAGATATAACGCTCATTATTTTAAAGAAATGACACAAAATATTTGGATTTTGGAAAAATGAATATAGTCATTAGTCATAAAAGGACAAGAGATTCGACAGAAATTTTTTTAGCGGTGTTCTGCATGCTTAAGCTCAAAACTCAAAACACAAAATAATCCGAGTAATAACTTTAAAAATTCCCTTCTAACAACAATACTGCAGTACTTTAAAACTATAGTCGAATCGGCATAATATTAAGGTTTTTAAACCACTCTTTTCTATTTTCATGCACAATGCGCTGGAATCCTGCACTGTATCCGTATCAGTATCAGAAGTAGTATCAATTATCAATATAACGTAGGCTTTAATAACATAACATAATATTATAAAGATAGCAGGACATCCTAAATGGATTAAATAATTATAAAGACAATTGATTTTTCGCTTGTCCGATATTGTACGAGAGTAAGAGGATTAACTTGTCCATTTCTCTCCTCACTATATGTATATACTTGAGAGCCAATCTGCTAAATACATACATATTCCAATGCCAGCTCGAAACTCGCATCTTCAATTTGCAGTTCACATTCCAACCAAGTCAAGTAGCATTGCCGAGCATGGACATGAAGGGCATACAGTACGACTAATTTCCTTTCTCTGTTCATGCAATAATGTACATTGTACATTGTACATGGGACATTAATTTTTGAGTGGCTCGATAGGCTAATACACACGACTGATTGAGAGTGCAAAAAAGCAAGCTGAAGTTGAACTAAATAAACCAGAGAGTCGTCCGACTAAATTGAACACCACAATATATATACACAATATGATATAATATGCAATAGATGGAGAATCGAGATAAATAATGATAGACATAATATATGTATATATTTAGACAGGGTCGACATACTTTGATATGTTCTAATTGACGGGTCCAGTTCATGGAGTCATGGAGACATTCTTGAAGAACCTGCATTCTCGCACTCACCGCCTGATTCGTCTCCTGCCAGTGATCCATGAGGCGAGTCACTATAATACGAAATAAAGTCAAACGGAATATTAAATTTTCACCATGTCTCTCTCTTTCTCTCTCCACATTTAAAATTCACAGGACAACTTTCTATATGTATATAGAGTATAGAGCGTTGAATTTCCTCATGGAAAAATAATATGTGCTGAGGTGTACAATGGTATAGACAAGTTAACAATAAAACGGCAAGGAAAGGGAAACTTTCTCACATTTGGCATACAGTTGATTCCTATTGGCATCAGATTTGAGGTGCTCAGCGGTCATCAAAAGTTCGTCGAGTTGTGGCCGCTTCAGCTCCAATTCGCTCTGGACATTCTGGAGACAGAATCAAAAAGAAGAGAGATACATACACAGTGAAAATATTTACTGATACTGATACATACAGATATGTACATGTAGAATCGGAGAGGAGAGAGAAAGAACGAAACCGACAACCGACGCAAGGAGCATTAATCCATAAAATATGCAGGAGACCCTGTCCTTTAGTACCAAATGCAATACAATGTACAAAAGTAGAGAATCTGTGGCGTAGCCATTGCAATCGCAATGTTCAACTTTGAAAGTTGAGACCTGACAAGAACAAGAACATGAACATGAACAAGAGGAGAGCCCAGAGGCCAAGACGAAGGCAAAGACAAAGATACTCTCTCCAACTTATAATTGCTTGATAAATTTTTTAATTGTCTCTGTCTTTATTTGTCTTTCTCAGAGCAACTTCTTCTTCTTCTTCCTCACATATCCCCGTACCGTATATACATACATATTTAAGTATCGCATCTAACATCTAACCTCCAATTTCCCGATATATTTATATATGTGTGTATGTACTTATATTACACACATTATTCTTGCATAACAACAGTAGAGGGGAAAGAAGAGGAATAAAATCAAGACGAGAAAGTAACCTGGGATAATAGGGAGATTTTATATTATTAAGAAAAAACGAGCTTTTTCCTTTTAAAAATTTAAAATGCATCAAAAATATTATTTAAATTTGAACCAAGGTAAATCAGGAAGCTGAACAAAGGACAAAGTATGAGGAAAAAGCCGAAATCTATTTTCCTATCCTTCCCCTTGTCAAATGTCAAAGCTGCCTAATATTGTACATTTAGCAGTTAGTTTACTTTCCCTGGAAGTTGCCGGTGGCATACATAATAGCATGAAGGCTCCAATGAATTTTGGATTATTATTTCTCTTTTTCCTCTCCTTCGTCGTCCATGTCTTTGTCTTGCTTTCTCTTATTCTTATTTCCTATATATTCGCTCTGTTCTGTGTAGTCGGAGTCGTTATTTCATTTCATCTCATCTCATTCCATATCATATCATAATATCATAACATATCTAGAGATAACATAACAAGGTGATATTCCAAGTATGTATGTGTATGTATATGCACAACATAAACGTACCTTTTGCTTCTCCAGAATGTAGCGGCATTGATCTAAGTCCCCGACGCAGACCGACTGCTGCTTCAGTTGTTTCAAACTCAACGTCATTTTGCTGCTCAACTGTGAATGGAACAAGGAAACAAAACAAAAGATCATTTACAAACTGGGAAATTAGAAACAAGAGTTATTTGCACAACATTTGTTTTCTTGAAATGCACGGGACAACCTTGTTTTTAAGTATTTTCAATACTTTTAGTTTTATTTATTATTTTACTATAGTATTATTGTACTTTATACTTATTTGCGGTTGGAATTCGAAATTCGAATGCTCGTATTCTATGTGTAATGTGTATACAAAAAAATTATTGGGAAAAAGTCAAATATCAAAGGCGAAACCAATCGAAAATTCAATCGTCTCGACTGTCGAGTAAGTAAATACACACTGTCGAAATACTGGATAGCAGACGATCGGCATTTGTAGACTAGACTAGACTAGACGACAACGACAAGTAGGTGAAATAACATCGAATTGGAATTTTTCAACGACATAATATAATATGTATGTAATATGTACATACCAATACCAATAGCAAATTCTTCCAAGTGTATAAACCAATGTAGTAATAACACATGGGCGTACATATTATATTATGTGAGCAAGTACAAGTATGTGTACGATGTACAAGTACCGAGTACCGAGTAGAAAAAAGAAGAAAAGTATAGCTTCTAAAAGTTCCAAGAGCACACATATTATGCATCCGAATCGGAGTCTATCGAGCCATACAATTTTATTGCATTAAATATTTAACGATGATTGATGATAAGGGCAATACGCAGAAAAAGTCGAGGAAAACTCGTGTACATTACATGTTTTGCATTTTCACAGTATGTAGTATGTACTTTTTGGATTTGAATATAGAATATATATTCACCCGGGATGATATTAAAGAGATTGAGCATTTTAAGAATCCAGAATTAATTATTTGATGATTACTATTTTGTTTATTTGGTATTTGGATAAAATTTCTTGAGCTGGCATTTGGCAACCAATCTTCTGTGTATTAGATTCGAGTTGTATTTTTATTATTTAGTTGGGCACGTTAAAATTCGTCGGTAGTCTTTGTAGAACTTGCTTCTCAAATTATGTCCCGGTTTTTTTAATCCGCTGTCGAAGACCACAAATGGGAAAAAATGTGACAAACAAAGACTTGGAAAAGGTCACAGTCACACTGTCAAAGTGAGTGAAAAATAAAATATGACAAGAGAAAACACTCTCCGTTTCACATCTATTTATGTCACAGCTCCACAACAATATAGTTTTTAATATGGAGGTTCACTTTGTAAATATTATTGGATCTTAAAATGTGTCAAAGGCATTGTATGCATGTAAGTGCTAGTAAAGGTGATTTTTTTTAATTTTTAAAAATTTTCCATTTTTAAAATTTAGTGTTCTTCTTTGTGGACTCCTCGACAGGGCCTTGACGTAAATATTCCAATTTTTAATTTTTTTCATTCATTTAAAAATTCCTGAACATTGGTCTTCTTTTCCACTTATTGAGACATCTAGATTATAAGGAGCTAGGGCTTAAATTAAGCTGGTAGGACATACATATGATGTAAAAAGGCCAAAATGGTCAATTAAATTTTATAGTTCTGCCAAAACCCAAAAGGTGCTCAAAAAATACCCTAAAATCTTTTATTTTCTGTGAAATTTTCTTTAATTTAAAACCTTTGAAAATTCCATAGTAGTAGCTCCACAAAATCAAAAAACTTGACAAATTTATGTCACAGCTTCAAAACAATAAAGTTTCTAATGTGGAGGTTCACTTTGTAAATATTATTGGATCTCAAAATGTACCAAAGGCATTGTATGCATGGGAATGCTAGTTAAGGTGTTTTTTTTTAATTTTTAAAAAATTTCAATTTTTAAAACTAAGTTTTCTTCTTTCTGGACTCCTCGACAGGGTCTTAAGGTAAATATTCCAATTTTTAATTTTTTTCATTCATTTAAAAATTCCTGAACATTGGTCTTCTTTTCCACTTATTGAGA
>JAQIVE010006327.1:0-11665 GCA_034698285.1 Sminthurinus bimaculatus | reverse complement strand
GTTTCTATATGTATACAATTAAACACCAGCAAATAAAAACTTGTCCTTGTGACAATACTAAAAGTCCACCCTCAGTATACCCGTAATACCAAGTCTGGACAATTAAACAATTATATCCCGATTAGGCAAATAAAATAAAATTCTCCACAAGATCTCAGATTTGATGCACAGATTACATGATGGGCATATATACATACAGGACTGCATATCCCTAAGGGCCAAGGGATGGTGGAAATAATATGCTCAGCGCAAGATCAAATGCCACAACATAACACAGTGTGTACAACGATTAGATCAAATCAAATATTATGTATATGTATATCAACAAGATTTATTTGCAGTAACGTACATGATAATATACAAACATAAAACGGTCTCTCCCTCACTCTCGGGTTAAAAAATTCCGAGTATTCCGAACTCGTATTTTGAATTGAGAGAGTTTTGAGACTCGATTTAGAAGTTTTAACTGGGTAAGTTGTTAAGTATGTGAGAGATATTATTACAAATATTTTTTGGTACTGTCTGTATCATTAAAATGAACTTTCTTTGTTGAAGAATGCGAAGTTATAATACATACAAGATAATATAATAAAATATACAATACATTACTTTTCTGTCACATTAATGCGTTTGACAAAGGTCAAAACAAAAACGTACTTGAGTATACACAATCGTAATTACTACATTGTAAATTATTTACAGTTTACACAGTTAAACTTAATCCTATAAGAATAAACATAACATTAATATAAGGAACATTTGTTATTTGTTTTTTTGTTACGATTATAAACTGCATTGTAGGCAATATCAAAGTCAAGTCAATGATCAAATAATTTTACGTATAACATGTTATAATTTATTCTAACTACATATTTGTATCATATAAAACTTTGTACGATAAAAAATAACGAGCGAATATTAACTAAGTATCAGTATTTTAAAGTCACGAATTTGCACTAGACTAAATATGCAATATATTATAATTACATTAAACTAAAAACGAAAGTGACTACGTCCAGTGTCCGCATATGGAATGACTCATTGATCCCACATAGCTATTGTTGAAACACTGGTCATAGTGGTGGATGTCGGGCGGGGACTTTTCCATGTGACAACACGAGCAATGACTGGACGAAGACATGGGAATCGCCACTGCCATTCCAGGTCTCCCGGAACTGGAACTAGAAAGTGGGACTAATTTGGTTTGACACATGAGTTTGCTCCCAGCCTCAGTTCCTCTTCCCCCAGAAGACGAGGAGGAGGAGTGCGTCGAGGTGGACACGAGGAGCTGTCTCTGTTCAAACCCTTGCTGTTGCTTTCGATACACAGATGAGGCTGAATAGTTGTCAATAGAGGGACTGGACAGCTGTCTTGGACTCATTGACTTGGTCTGTTTGGGCAGGAGATCTTTTTGGTGTTGGCGGCGGAGAGAACAACATGCAGTAATCACAACTACTCCTACAATCAGCGACATCCCAATCACAATTAAAGGGAAAGGAATCATTGAAGAGGAATTGCTCATTATTTCTGCTCCTGAAAAAACAAAAAAATAATGAAAAAGTTAGTATTTACCGAAATACGCATATTTTATGTGTATGTATAATGTATGTACTCATTATGATATGGAGGTTTGGCATCAAGCTAAATTTTTGACTCTACGTTTTTTTAGCCGGTAAACGTCGACTATGATTCGTTGCTCAAGGCCAAACCTTTTTAAATGC
This sequence comes from Sminthurinus bimaculatus, assembly GCA_034698285.1. NCBI lineage: Eukaryota > Metazoa > Arthropoda > Collembola > Symphypleona > Katiannidae > Sminthurinus > Sminthurinus bimaculatus. The sequence goes on along the minus strand of JAQIVE010006327.1, from coordinate 9,944 downwards.
ACCATTTTTATTATCGAGATTAATGACTTGAGACTCAAAGTAAATTTTTCCGTTTATTTAGGGAAAAGTCTGTCGTGCATGCCCAAATGATGGATAATGACCGGTGTATACACAGAAGAAGCTACTGGGCTTTACATTACTTTTTATATCAGTTAATGACAGACAACAACAATTTAGTTTGTTTCTCATCGTCAGCATAATGCACGGCGCTCAATAATATAACACAATGAAAATGAAAAGGTTTATTATTTACTCCAAAGTTTTTCTATTGTACTTTTTGTTCATATAAAATAATGGTTGTCTCATGTATGTATAAGTATGTTTGTTATCCTTACCGGCGAGAACTGTGAGTTTTGCCTCTCTAAAATTGAATCCAATGCTGTTGGTCGCCAAGCAGATGTAACTGCCATCAAACTCTGGTTCGACTCGTGCAAAAATTAGCTTGCTCACAAAGGCGCCGTCCTTTTGTGTCTCGTTGATTTGAATCGTATCGTCCTCTGTTGTCTGCAATGGAGAAAATTGTAAGAAAAAAGACATGAGTACAAGAATGCTCATCCTTTTTTGTGCAATAAAATAACAACGGTAATAACTAACAATAACAGTCATTGTCATCACCACCACCGTCATTATAATTAAATCGGGAACTCAAATGTTTTTCCTTTTTTCTACAATATGCATTTTTTGTTCAAAAACATGGGGAAAAAATAATGACATACTTGGATGACTAAAAGAACTTGATTTTCCACGAGGAGGATCCGATGGTTATATTTATTGTTGGGAGAATTGATTTGTTGATGTTCTGGCACACGTTTCAACCATTTTATGTGGGGAGGTATGCCAGTGTGTCCAGCCTTTACTACACATTCCAGAACAGCCTCGTTGCCGACCAGGACGCTCGTATTGTTTGGGTAGCCAAATAATAACTCGGGCTTCTCCTTTTCGACCATATCTAAATATCGTATATGGAAAAAAGATTCGTAAATACTCGATTCATAAATATTAGGGTTTGGTAAGGAATTGGAGTGACCTTGCATTTTATGATGGATTTAAAATACAAAATGTGAATTCTCCTTCATTCCCCCTCTTCTTGTATAGATTTAGATTGTGAAAACTGATTTCAATTTTCCTCCAAATAATAAGTAATGCTGTTATTGAGAAAATTGAGAATACAAAGTGGTAGAGAAATGAATGAATGATAACAAACCTGTCACATGGAGTTTGATACTAAACTCGGTCTTGGCGAGAGAGGTGTTGGCCTCGCATGAATATTCACCAGAGTCCTCTGCTTCCAACTTGTTGAGAACAAGTGTCCAGCTGGCCCATCTTGGACTGCCAACCGCCTTCCGATCCTATACACGAAATAGACGGAGGAAAGAAAAATAATCCGATTAGTCCATCATTGTGTATTGTATCTGTATGCATGTATGTGCATTGTAAGCAAAGGAAACTGAAGATAGAAAAAACTGCTCCAGATTTATTTATTTATGTAGACCAAAACCAAAATCAAATCCAAAATCCATTTAATCTATAATCTACCTTATTACATTTATCTTTGATCTCAAAGTTTAAAAAGGAAGTGAATAATCCTACAATTCTTGTTTGTCGTGTGTGCATTGAATATTGAATTGTATTGACATTGCATAGAAATGGGTAATAACAGATAATACTGATTAGCTTGATCTTAACATTTGTCCTTGGATTTAGATTTTACTTTGATTCAAAAGCATGTAAATGAAGGTTTCATAAAAATATTCATCATAAAAATTTAATCGTATAATTGCTCACCTTAAACCAGGCAACCTTAGTCGAGGCGTCCTTGGCTTCACACCGGAATCGAATGGTGTTACCCGACTGCAAATGCATCGGGCCAGCCTGCTGTAATGTTTCTGGAGTGAAACCTGGCATTGACTGGGACTTTGATCCAGACTCTTGACGCTTCCTCAACATGGAGCCGGACTCTCCGCTGTCACTGTCACTGTTGCCTGGCTCTAAAAAAATAGGAAAAAATTAGAATTAATACACTTAAAAGAAAAAAGAAAATCATGTATCTCTTCATTTTTGATCATTTACACCATTGTACTGATTTATTAGAGAGACGCATTTATTTTAATGTTATGTGTGCACTTTCTCTATGAAATTTTTGTGGATCTTAAAAAACTTTTCCGTAAAATCTCTCCCCATTTTGTCTCAAAGCTATCTATCTGTCTACTTAGTAGATTACGTGTTAAAATACTTATAAAATGAATTATAAATAGGGGTGGTGAATCATAAACTCAAAGGATGCCGCTTCATCACCTACAAATTGTGCTTCAATGGACCATAATCAACCAGATCGGTATATAATGAGAGTCATGTGCATAATCCTTTGATGAATAATTTTCAAAGGTTGTGCAGTATACCTACACAAAAGGTGAAAGGGGGCAAAACGTAAAGTCCTGCAATATACAATAGTTACCTATCCTTCAGCCCCATATACTTCTCCTTCCTTATTCCTTCATGTTCATCCCCCTTTATTTTTTTCTTTCATAACTTTTCCTCTTGAATAAAACAAAAATATATAAGTACTCACATGTACTGCACATAGAGATTCAATAAACGCATAATCATAATATATGGACAATGAATATTTCAACCTGTGTTTGCCCAATTTAATATATCTCGCCATGTTCCCTGGTACATACACATTTGTACATGTAAGACTTACTATTCTATATCCGCAAGGCTACAGTTTATTTATTTACATTCACGTATCAGAGGATAAAAAGCACACAATATACAGTGTACACATTATTAGATATTTACATTCTATTTTCTACAGTTTCTTCATTTATATGTATTAGCTAACGAGAAGTAGGAAAATAGGGTGAAGGAAAAGGAACATCTCCCATAATTTCAAATGGGAAGGAAAAGAAAAAGAAGAAGAATCCCTTCCCCTTCCTTCATACCCTGTACCATGGTTGTATACCCGCGACGAAGGACTTGCATGAGATATTATTTATGTATTTATTTACTTATTAAATTTAAAAAAATTACGGCGATGCATGAATACTGAACACTGAATGCTGCATAAATACATTGAAAATAGTCCCGGCATGATATTCTCCAGCCATTGCACTAATAATAATAATATTTGTTATGGGTACAAAAGGAAAGAGAGATGAGAAGAGATCCTATAAAAATTGAAAATACAATTGGAAACGAAAGGACTCAACTTCAACTTGTATGCATTTACCATGTATTTTCTTCTGCGTGTGTGGAGGTGTGGAAGGGGAAAATAGGGGATGAATTCAAATGGTCATAATAATCATATATAGACTTTACTCTTCCTCTTCTAAACAGAATCCTTTAGGTTAAACTTCATATTTGGGTGGCAGGATCGGAGCTTCTGTATGATGATTTTAAATTTCAAGAGAGTGAAGCCTTTGCCTCCAGAGTTCTAAAAAGATGAGAACCCTTCACTCATCCCATCTCAAGTGCCCCTCTTCTCCATTTAACAACTCGAAAAAATTGTAGAAAGAAGAAAACTTACGGTTCACTTCTAAACTTATCTCCCATATATGAGCTACAGTATAGGTATGGTTCTAAAAATGTTGAATGGAAAACACTTGAATAACCCTTTGCCCTCCCCTCTTCTGTGGCCCAGCTAAAATATCAGCTCATTCACTTACATCCCATGCAACTCTTTTGCTTTAGATTTAGACTGGCTGCAAAGACGCATACACACAATTACAGCCGGAGCAATAGCAATGGACTTGAGGTCCCCAAAGTTTTTTGAGTTGTACATACTTGTGTGAAATGTATTTGAAAAATATAGACCAAAAAATAATGCTGATTTAAGTGAAGGGTACAAAATATATTGTGCATATATGTACGTGCATGTAGGGAAAAGGCTGCATACATGCTCTATGCATTTATATATTATGCACTAATCTACACAACAACAATACAAGAGGAAATGGTGCAGGTGCCAAAACTCTTTGGGTTCTTTGTCACCATATCATGATTTGTCAAAGAGAAAAGAAAAAGAAAGGGTACATAGAGAAAAGTATTCATAAGTATTCAGTCGTATTATACGAATAATAACATATCCACACATGTTTTAATAGACAGAGAAAGAGAAATTATCATCTTTTTCTGTAGAGGTAACAGCCCATGTAGAGACATGCAGAGCTTTGACAACAGCAACATGTTCAAAGGAAATGCTCAACATTCGAAACTCAAAACTCTATCATATCGTATCGTCTTGGACAGCATCGAAGGGTCCATTGAATTCTCCATCTTCATTCCATTAGGTGTGAGGAACCTTCACGTTAGACACTCAACCTCAACAGAACAGCACTTCAACTTCAACTCTACAGTGAAGATTCATCCCTTCAACACTTCCATTCACTGTCCAGTAGAAGTGCATACGTTTAGTAATGTGCCGATAGGAAACTACTGCTGAACTGGCGCAATAATTAATGCAATGTAATAACTACATATACGCAATGTCAATGCTTAATAGCCATTCCTTGTTTTTCCTTTGATATCTTCTCCGTCATAATACATATTACAGACTGCAGAAAAAAGTTTGATGTTCATATTATATTATTGTTATTTTAATTTGACAACTATGTACAGAACACTACAAATATTATTACTGTAGTGTCAATAGTAAATACGCTCCCTGGTTTGTGTAAGTTTCATGAATTGCATATTATGTATTACATACATGTGCGGAACATTGCACTCGTGTTGTATGGTCGTTGCTTATTTTACTTTCGTTCTATATTCTCTATCCTCTGACGAGAGAATCTGTGGAGAGTGCGGGTAGAAGTTCCAGAAAATTCGTTAACTTTGAAGAGCTGACTGGTTAAAAATAAAATTAAGGAAGATACAGACAGGAGACAGACAGAGATGGACGAGCAAAAGTAAATAGAAAATTTAGAGCTCTCACTCAAACTTTTCCTTTTGGACTCTTTTAAAGATGAAGGATGCTTTCGTAAATAGTTTTACACATAAATTCACAAGTAATGAAGCTTCTTCTTCTTCTTCTCGTTCCTTTTTTCATCATTATCATCGTCTTCGTCACCTGGTGATTCCCATAAAGTTCGAAGACATTGCACTACTATACATGTATGTATGTGGAATGTCTATAAAGGAATTAGGATACAAGGGAGAGGATGCTGTTAGGAGTTACACATACGACATTTGACGAGAGATGTTAATCATAACACAACCGAAAATCAAAATTGAACGAGTCCACCCATGTTAAAGAGGGAAAAGTGAAATACTTATAAAATAATGGAATTATTTGGGAGTAGGTACATTTTACCTTTATACCTTAAACATTAAGCTTCATCTTCCAAAGTTGGTGATGCTGTTTATGCATGCATGCGTTATGTATGTATTACAGTTGTTTTTCACTTTTCAATTTCAATCGATCTCGTCATAAGTATTTTTGTTGTGTCTTCTGTCTTCTTATTTTATTCTAGATTCTAACAATGTAACCTATATATATATATATATATATATACATGGAGTTTCATCTTGAAATTGGAATTCCATTGTGTTGTGCGTGACAAAAAATATTTGATGGGAACACAACGTTGTTACAGCCAGAGCATTATAGATATCTGTAATACATCCACAATGTTGAATATCAATAAAATGTGTAGCATCCTGATTTTCCATTTGAATTTGGTCATATTGTTCAACTACAAAAATATTCCCAACTTGCTCAATTTTTGAGATAAAAAAGGGTGATATATTTAGAGAAGAATGTAACTGATTTGAAAGGCTTAACCAATGATGGTAAAGAATCGGAGACGAACAAGTGACATCCAATTCTAATATCGTAGAAAACTATGAAGAAGAGTAAGAAGCCACACAGTGAGTGAATGAGTTCAAATGTCTTCTGAGCTTTGACTTGAGAATCAAGAGTCACAAAAGGAAAGAGAGACAGAGCAAGGATGGTCTAGACTTTTCTTTTCTATTCTCTAGAGACTTGGAGACCATCCGTGATTAATGAGTTTGAGAAGGGAAGAAGATGGAAGGAGAAGTCAGACCAAGTCAAGTCAAGAAGTCAAAAAAAAACCAGCCATTCATTATTGATTGAGTATTGAGAGAGCTTGAACATTGTATTTTCTCATTGCTTAATGGAGTCAGTTTGTCGGTAATGACATGATCTCTGTACAATGTAACAGATTCCTCACTCCAGCAACTGCACGACACATCGACAATACCCTCCAGTACACATACAATACAATACCAGCCACAATGCACTTCAACACAATACAAAATGTGCACAGCTCATTTATTGAATTATCATTGTCAAGCTGGAACAATGAAACACAACAATAGTAATCACAACAGTCTTTTTTCCTTTGTCCCTATGTCCTTGTCCCCTGATTCTGATTGTTCAGACGTCGAACCTTGTCTCGTATGTACCCTTGTAAATTTTAAATAATCCGAAACAAAATGTAAACCTGGCTGGACATAGACAAAAACAAAACTCACGATTACATTTCTTGGATTGATGACATGAATAAATATTGAAAAAATATTTTCCATTGTCTTACTCATAATATACATGATACTATTTATATAAAAATGATCAGACGTTTATAATATAATAGTCTCAATCTCAATTAGGAAAAAAACCTTGAATAAACTGAGGGAATCCAAAAGTAAAAACTATTTTGGGAACCGAATTTCTCTCCAATTTCCAAGACAGTGATACTGAGAAAGAATGTGTTTAAGTACCGCCTGTTGCTTCAATAGCACGACACGAGCTCGCTATAAGTATACGTAGGTATATATGTACATTGTACATACATATATTTTACGTTGCTGTGAGAAAGACAGAGAGAGACAGATTGGTCCGTTTGATAAGGCAGCCAAATGGATTTCTGTCACCTATTTTCTCCTTCTTTCTCTCGCACACTCTGTCTCCATACATAAACTTTTTTCTGTGCCTGTTTAGATATGCTTCACATTTTTAGATTATTCCTATTCCATGAATTTAAGGCGAGTCAAAAACGGGTCTTTGGACAAATAGAAATATTGTACAAATAAGTACACAATATGTCGTTCCTTATTTTCCGGACAATACCTTTCACACCATGGGGATCTGTGTACTCTTTGCCGTCTCCTTCTTCCAGTTTTGATCTTGAGTTTTGACTCTTGCATCAACCACCATGAAATGAGTCTCGTCAACTACACAGACTCCCATTATTGTCTACAATAAACTATTCATATTTTGGCCCTTGTCACATTTACGTCATACTCACGATCGTCATCAAAAGAATGGAAGATGAGCGGTGGAATATCTAAAGGCTGGGAAAATATTTTTGTGTCCATGGCGTGTATTTTATGTCTACAAAACATTTTGAATAAGTAGACATTTTTCTGTAAATACAACATTTTCTGTATTGTTTTTACGTTCCTTCTAAAGGTAACCCCGTTTTCAATTTTATGTTTTATTATATTGTCGTTTAACCAGAAAGACTACAGGATAAAAAAGTTGTTGCCTTTTAAGTCAAAGTCAAATATTTAAAATATGCAAAAGTATATTATATATTATAGACTCTGAGGATATGGACTGACTGTCAGAATAATACATATCACATTTAGAGAATCAGTCAGAAGCACGCATTTCAATCAAATTAGCATTATGAGTATGAGCAAACTCCTCGGCTGCATGTTTTTTGTTTGAAGTCATGTCGGTAACATATGGACAAACCGAATAATGGAGGTGCGACTTTTTAGGCAAATGTTATGGTGGACAGTAATGGGTTAAAATGTGGATTTTACTATGCGAATTGCTAATATACATATATATATAGTGTGCCCAATGGATATGGAATGTGGAACAATTGAGGATTTTATGTGGAAACATAAATAAATACATAAATATGTTTTTCTATGGACTTTGGAGCCAATTTTTATGTGAAAAAGCCAAGTCACTTGCCGACCTTCCATCACTTACATTTTTAAATGACGTATTTAATGGTTTTCCTTTTGCTCTTTTCATGCTCCTATACTACTACTCTGGTCTCTTTCCGCGAATTCGTCTGACCTGACTCTAACTGTGCCCAAGTTGACAAAATCTTTTTGACTTTGCATTTGCACAGTAACTTTTTAAAGTTGACTTTTAGCCTTTCCTTTGCCCATATGGACGAAAGGCAGTTTTCTTTCTTTTTTGTACCTTTAACTCGGTAACAAATAGAGAAATAAAATAAACTGCCTTTACGTCTGTATGCTAGATTTTCTAGTTTGGTTTAATGCTCAAAGAAAAATGGACGTATACGAAAATGGATTTATTTTGTCTTTTTGAGTTTTGCAACAATTTCTGTCGAGACGATGGAGAAATGGTCGAATCGAAATTTTGACCAGTATTACACATCCATACGTGTGTGCTGTGTGTATTATTTTCCCAACGTTAAACGTTTCCTATACATTCAGTTGATGTATCCGCTCCAGAAAACTAAGCTTGAAGGAAATCCAAAATCCGTCGGAAAAAACAAGAAAATCTTTTCACAAACTCGCAACTTTATACTGAACACACACACAAAGCCTATAGAATAAAATAGATCTCACGCGTTCGCGTTCGTGTAGGCAAACAAAGAGAAAAAAGCTTAGAAAATCACATATTATATGAAAGAAAGTCTCAAATTCGTTGCTTATACATACAAAATGTAGTTCCACCCTCTCTTTCTTCTTATTTTTCTTCAAAGTTCCGAATTTGATGGACAATTTACAATATTCACAATGGTTAAAAAGATGGGCCGTGGACGTCCACAGAAATTACTGTATCTATACGCCAGCTGCACTATACTTTCTTCCCTTCAACGAAAATGAAAATATGGGGCTACCTCAATACGATTTACGGTGCGAAAGGTCCTCCGTTTTTATGCTACATTTTATTGTATTGCATTCACATTCACATCATTTTAGGTCTACACACTTGGTCACGCAACCCGAAGAATGTATTATGATGGGAAGAATAAGCAGAAGAATAAATGTTGGAAAGAGATTTTATCCTGCAAATCCAATATTACACAATTGGTTGTCACACACGCGTCTTATCCTCAAAAAAACGTAACAAAGTTGAAGAATAGAATAAAGGGGAATAATAGATGGAGAACTGCCCCTTGAAAAAACTTGGGATCCGGAACACGGCAAAAGATAAAAGGTGAGGATGAGCCGCTTTGCGGATGACGAGTGTAAAGGTTAGATACTTATTGTATCAAAAATAAGGGGATAGTTTTTTGTGGAAAACTTAATGATCAAAGAAAAGGAGATGTGACTATCCTGCATATTTTCTGTACACATACATACATGCATTGCATTTTTGTGGTGAATCTCATTGTCCTTGTTTTACAAAAAAATCTAGTGCTTGGACATAAGTTAAGGGCTCACATTTGACACGGTAATAAATTCAGTCACGGTAGTTTTCCTACATACATTTCCTTCTAGTTTTAAATTGTATCTCGAAGGTTTTGATCTTTACCGCAAGCCCGTGTGACAAAGTTTAAGGACGAAATTGTACTTTTTACAAATGTCAATCACGCGCCTCAACCGCTTAAAAACATCCATTGTGCAATCAAATCGAGTCAAACCACAAACAATGAATAAAAGATGAAGAATGACGCGAAATTTAAAATGCACAAAATTTTGAAACTATCTCTGCACTCTTTTTTACCCATTTTGCCCTTCCGTTTACTATGTATGTACCAGATATCGCTGTCTAAAGTTCCAGTCAATCGAAAAATAAAAATCTGTAATACTACATAGAATAAATTTCATAACGCAGTTTTATTTCCATACTTTTTTTCGGATCAGGAAGAGAACAGCGGCAAAACATATAAATTGATACGTTATGATAACATGTTACACAGCACACAATTCAACTCATCCTTATATTTTTGGTGTTTGTTTGTTGTTGTCTCAACTAATCATTA
>JAQIVE010006326.1:0-11667 GCA_034698285.1 Sminthurinus bimaculatus | reverse complement strand
GTTAGGGATGCCCCTACAAGAGCAAAACAAATATTTTTTCTGAAAAGTCCTAATGGAAATTTTCATTGTACCCTTAAGAGGATAACGATTTTTATTTCAAAAGCTGCATTTTTTCCACCTAAAATTTCAAAGAACATTTCTTCAGCCAAATTTCCAAAAATAAGCATTTTTTGGACGGAAAATTTCAATGAAGCGTTTCTTGGTTCCAAAATTATAATGAAGCATTTTTTCCACCACATTTTCAAAAAAAAACATATTTTACAATAGAAAGTGCACGAACAGAAAGTTTACGTTAAAACTTTACAGCTCACGGAAAATCCAGGCCCGAATTTTGTTCTAAAAATTCTAACAAAATTCAAACCTGGATTGCCCGCACACTGTAAAGGATTTTTCGAAAAAAGGATCTTTTAAGTTTTGACGTTAACACTGAAGACCCGGCGCACGTCTATTACTTTTAAATCAAACAGGAAATGTCTGCTACAATGTTTTGATAATATTACGTTCTAATTGGAATGGTCTACTCTATAAATAAAATATTTGACAATCACAACTCACAACCGTTTAAATTGCAGCTGAATTTTGTTTCTTGGTTCGTTGTCGTGGCACGTTTTCTTCCTTCCAAAATAAATATTTGCTGATATTCAGCCAAAGGGGCTGAAGTTGGGGCAAGCAAACGTGCTGCACTTCATTAATTCAAAAGGGATCCATAAATAAACTATTCTACAAAATCTCACAATCGTTTTGTGCAGGTAAATATATATAGAGTTGTTCATATCTTAAACTGTCGTTAATTATTTCGCAGGATTTGAACGTTTTCTTCTGTTTTCCCGTTGTCAAACCATTTCACCGGAATGTAAACAATATTTTAGTGATGAGGTACTCTATAATTAAAATACTTGACAAGAAAAACGGTTGTGATTGTCTAGTATTTTATTCATTGGGCAAACCACAGCCAATATACAGGATGATCAATATCTCTGTTCCTGAAATTCCTTTCACATTTGAATATTAAAGCCGAATTAAGTTTTCTAAAAACCTTAACATCTTTTGGCGACTACATGTAATTTCGACCATTTAAATTCAGCGCCATCTATGAATCGAAATTTTTGAAAATACCATGCTTTCTCAAAACACAAATTCCCAAAAATTTCAAATTTCCCGCCTCCAAAACGCTGCCCTAAAGGAGTATTAAAACCAAAATATTTTGGCGGGATTCCCAAAAGTTTTGGTGGGACGTTTTTAAAAAATCAATTTTTGAGAAAATTTGAAAAATCGTCCACGTAAACGTTCAGAAATCCCGCCAAAATCTTTTTCTGTTCCTTTAATACTCCTTAAGTGCAGTGCCTTGGAGGCGGGAAATTTGAAATTTGGAATTTTTTTATGGCATGGTATTTTCAAAAATCCCGATTCATCGATGGCGTTGAATTTCAAACAACAAAATTATAGATAGCTGCTAAAAATGATAAAGTTTTTTTTAGAAAATGTATTTGGCGCCAAAATTCAAATTTTAAAATGTTTCACAAGTCGTTCAACATTTGACCTCGTGTGACCTCGAGGCCAGAGCGCCACCTGAAGCTTGAAAGTTAAGCTAGAAAATACTTTGGTGTTTTGTCTACAAGATAAAAAAATACTTTTTACTCCGTCTCGAAATTCGTAGTGGTTGTTGAGATAATATGGTTTTTTACTTTCGGGAATACACTTTTTGCTCCCCCTGTAATGAACCTCAGCACGTTTCTTGGCACACTTATGGTGGAATATCAGCTATGAAATATTTAGGAATGCAGCAAAATTGACACGACGAGTAAATACTCAAATAATATTTCCGACAGTTTATACAGTACTGGGGTACCAAACTTTTAATTTATTAAACTAGTCCATCAGACGAGGTACCCGCGTTTTGCTCATCTGATGCCTCGTGGCTCGTGCCATGTAAACGGTAAACGGTTGTGATTGTCAAATGTTTTATTCATATACACATGTAGTAGACCATGCAAATTAATGAGATTGAGCACGTTTTCATTCCAAACATATCGCTGACATTTAGCATTTGGCCATTATGCCTGAATTTGGGACAAGCAACAGAAAAGGCTCAAACCACGAAACTAAATATTAAAATAGGTAATCAGAGTGGTTGAATAGTGTGAGAATACGTTTGGGTCGAAAAATATAAAAAGAGAGCATCAGTCAGTCAAATTCTGCATTTCTACCCAGACAATTTGCCTGCAATCAAATACAGAATACAGAACGAACCATGTTGTAAAATGGAGGAAGTGAAAATTTTGGTTACAAAGAAAGAACGAAAACTGTCCCTAATTTCAGGGATTTCTTCGGCGATCCTTCCTCGGCAGACGTATCCAAATGAAGGAATTCTGTCGACTTTTGGGTTCTTCATGAACTTTGGCTACTACCTCGGCTTTATTCCCTACGGCTATGACAGAAAAAAGAGCGCATTTTTTTACGATCCCGGGTGGCTCCACCATCTCAGCTTTTGTATTGGGCTGCTGTCGGTGTTTATCTACCAGATTTTCCTGATTTACCGCACGGTCACGGCCTTCCTGCAAGATGGGGAGATTCCCTTCGTCCGGGCTTTTGGGCTCGTCTATCTCCCGACTTTTTACTGCATCATGAACTTCAATCACTACATCACGCTGAGTGACTTTGGACAACATCACAAGTACATCAACGCCTACCTCGAGGTCACGCAAAAGTGGCAAAGTAAGTAAAAAAATGATTGATCTTTTTTCCTAGGTTTAAACTATTGTGGAAAGACTGCTATTGTAACATTTTTTAAATGTCAAGTTGATTCAAACGACACAATTTTTCAAAAGAAGCCGCGGAAACGATATTCAGCATTTCATAAACCATATTTTTACCCAAAGTTTTGGAAAAGGCAAATTTAACATCCCGAATTCTAAAAAAGTTTTTAGATTTTACATCCAAAATGTCTAAAACGCACATTTTACACCCAAAGTTTTAAAAAGGCTTAATCATAATTTACCCCTCGATTTTAAAAAAAGAGACGTTTCACGTTTTTTAATTTCTTTTTTATGCCAAGCATTTCAAAAATTTTATTAGGTACTCTAAAAGTTTCAAAAAGGTGATGCCAAAAATTCAAAAAACACGTTTTTCGTGTTATTAATTTCAAAACAGCGATTTGTTACACCAAAAACTTAATAAACGGCATTTTTGCACCAAAATTTTTAAAAAAAGGCTTTTGCACCAAAATTTTTAAAAAATGGCCTTTTTGCACCAAAATTTCTAAAAAAAGGTCTTTGTGACACCAAACGGCTAGACACCAGCTAATGTTGCTATTTTAACATATTAAAATATGCGCTGTTTTCTGTTTACACAGCAAAGACGCGAAAAATGTCGCTTTTTAAGTTTTTTGCCGATTTTAGTTTCTTTTTGTCTAAATCGAAATTTTTAGCCCAAATCCTTGTACTACAAAAAAAGTGATTTTGATGTTTTTCTGTAAACTAAAGGTCTTACAAGTAATGAGGATACAGAGAAGGAAAAACATGGATTTAAAAAAATAATGGCTTACATTGTGGCCTTTGTCCACATCTACTCGGCCCTGAGTCGAAGTTACGGCGTGTTTACAAAACCCGGGTCCAAAGTCCTCTATTCGTCCCTTTTCCAGGACCCAAAAAATTTGTCCTTTTTCATCAAGAGCATAATTTCCCTTTTGCATCTGGCCATCACAGGTTTCCACTATTATTTCACCGTCATCAACATGATCACCATCTACTCCTACGTCTGCTATCTCCTTCCAATTCTCAAGAGAACAAGGTAAAATTTTAAATGTACCTATAGGTACTTTTTTAATTCAATATTCAATAGTCTTTCATCGGCTCCATAGGAATTGAGCCTAACATTGTTTATTTAATTAAATTTTCAAATTTTAGGATGCCCAAGGAAACCGATCAAAAGTTTGGCCTAAGCCTACAAGAGTTAAAGAAATGCTACATGGAGCTTCAGGTGATTCAAATCCACGTAAAAAGCGTGTACTGCATCTGGCCGCTAGGGTTTCAAGTCAGTTTGACGTTGGTCTCGGTCGGGAGTCTTTTCTTCGCGTTTAGCCTAGCCAGCGTTCGATTCTTCATCACGGCCCTCTGCTGTATCGCCATTCTTTTGGTATTTTTCACCGAGTTTGCGGACGTCTTTACGCATTCCCAGTTGACCCTAGAGAGCTGGCGGATTCCCATGCAGAGTCACGAGAACGAGTTTTACCGAAAATTTTATGGGGCCTGCATTCCCATGCGGATTCACGTCGGCAACTTTTATTATGCGGATCGGGAGTTTGTCCTCACTTTGGTGGACATTATTGTGAACAATGCAACGAATCTTATTTTGGCGGGACATTAAATCAGATATCGTGAGTTTTCGTTACAAAAAATCTCATGAAATACTGACACGGTTTTGGTCCAAAATCTTTATCTCAATTTTGATCAACTTTTGATTAGATTTTGATAAAATATCATGAAAACATCATCAAAAGTTGGTCGTTTGAACTTGCGCGCGCTTTCAAGGATTTTTCGAAAAAAGGAGCTGCAAAGTTTTATCTTAAGTTAAATTCTCTGAATAAATTCAAGTTCATAATACTTGTATTTGGGACGTCGCTGACACCTAACTGAAACTGATGATGAGATAAAATCTGACATGATAATCCTATTTTTATTCATTATGCATCAAGTTCAATGGCAATATTTTTGTCGGGCTTATCACTATCAAAATTTTCCCCCGTTTATCTTATCTTAATTGCGATACACATTAAACCGACGCGTTTGTCCTCCCTTGCACTTGCACTGTCCCACGGAATTTTAACAGGGAAAAAACATTATACAATATTGATATTTACTCTTATATATTTAATTTAATTTTTTCCTACAATTTTAAAAAATATTGGCAATTTTTGCATTAAATTTTCCATAATACCTGAAAAATAGGAGCTTTGCTCTTTATATTTTTAAAATGTGAAGTTAAAACCAAAATACTGCCAAAATACTCAAAATTCTAAATAATATCGACATTTTGCTTGACGACAGCAAAATGCCAGATTTTCCATCACTTCGAAATAAATTTCAAAAACAGTTTGAAGATTTCAAAATGAACTTTGATAGTCTTCCCGCGCCAGTTTCCAGCAGCGGACAAGGAGATCTAAAAACAAGAGGACTGAGAGGCCTATTCAAATTAAGGAGCATGGTGGTTCGTCGAAAGAAAAAAAGCGGCCAATATTATTGGAAAATAAATTTTTTCCTTGTTTTTTTGCCCTTCATCGTCCTTGGACTGCCCCTGCACGCCCTCTTGTTTGGAAAGGGCGAAGACATGGGCATCAAAACGAGGGCAAGCTGTAAACTCAAGAGCAAAAGTAAAAGTTCATCAAAAAGCAAGAAGGATTTTCAAGATTTGGAAAAAATGGGAGAATTTGGAAATTCAAGTTCAAGTTCAGATTCAACCCATCGCCCTCGCCCTCATCGCCCAGCCGCCCACTTGACCCACAACATTCCCGAGATCAGTTACTACAATATCAAGATATGGTTAAAGTTTCTCTTCAAATCCTGGACCTTTGCCTTCTTTTCCATTATCCTGCTGCCCTTCATCGTCCTGCCGAATTTTAGGGCCCTGAAAATTGTTCTAACAACCATGTACGACCTGCTTTTTGAGGGGGTCATTACGGGTCATCTAGCGGGGGATATCGTCCACCTTTATTCGATGGGCTCTTTGTGGATGCTGATGAACTACGTGTGGATCCTGGGCTATCTGTTAAAGGTTCGGATAACATCCTTTGATGAAAGGGATCCTCTTTTGGTGGAATTCGAAAGAGAATACGATACTCGGATCAAGCTCGATAATATGTATCGGAATCGGGCCATGCCTCGGGTCAAGATAGGGGCCATGTACTTTCTAGTGTTGTTTGCCCACGTTTTGAATTGGGTGATCCAAGGTCATCGGATGAAGAGGGAACAGTGGACGGGGGATCAAAGAACGTTGTATTGGAGCAACTATTACCCGATCGTCGTGAACAGTTGTGCTCTTCCAACGTATGCCTGCTTTTGTTGGGCGATTCTTCATCAAATTGAAAATATGACTGCGGTCATGAGCTTCTTGATTGATGAGGGGCGACCTTTGACCCGAGACTTCCTGAAACTGTTTAAGGGCCTGTACAACCACATTGCGGAAAGTGTGCATCATGTCAACTCCATGTTTAGTGTAGTGACCTCCATCGTCATCTCAAATTTGATGATCCCGCTCGTGTATGAAAATGTGGGGATGCTCGTCTACTTTGGCTCCTATTTTATGTCCAACATCCTGCCCCAGCTCCAGCAGTCCATGAATCATATGGAA
Source organism: Sminthurinus bimaculatus (assembly GCA_034698285.1). Lineage (NCBI taxonomy): Eukaryota > Metazoa > Arthropoda > Collembola > Symphypleona > Katiannidae > Sminthurinus > Sminthurinus bimaculatus. The sequence continues at coordinate 5,322 of JAQIVE010006326.1, read as the reverse complement.
GAAACCGGAAGTGGATTTCCCCCGGGTGTTGATCCACCCTTAAATGACACCACCCCAACACCAAATTTGTCATTCCCCGGAGCATTTTCAAATTGGACCCCTCTCCCGCCACAACTCGTGCGCAGCTTCGTGGGTCAAAGCATCGTCATGGCGTCCTACGGCCTTTTGATTTATCTAACGGTCCTACCGGCCATCATAGTGAATCACCAGATCAAGTATTTTCACGTTTGGCTCAACGATACGGCGTCAGAGTGCCAGATTGTGTACAGCCCTAGAGGTCATGACCTTGAGCCGGAAGCTCCAACCGTCGCACTGGACAACATGCAATTTATTCAAGCGGTAATATTTACATTCGTAGTAACCTTTTCTAAATTCTGTTAGAATATTATGCTTTAAGGTCAAAAGGGAGGATTTATTTTGTTTTGTTTATTTTTACTGTAGTTTAAATTACTTAAGTGCTACATTTTTTCCCTGGAGGAGCGAAAACCCACCGTTTTGTCAATCAAGGTTCTACCTTTCATTGCCAGAAGGGGTCACAGGACGGCAACCTACACTGTTTAAGTAAAAGTTTGAGATTTGAGATAAAACCTGATGTGGAAACATTTTATTTCAATATATATGATTCTGGTTATTTTGTGTTTTGAATTCTTTGTCATAATATTTTTAAAAATTATCGTAAATAAAAAGCAACTTTTAAAATCTTTGTTTTATTTTTGCTGATTTTTAGGCTTAAGAATTTTCAGAAAAATGGATAAATAGACAATAATCTTGTTAGATTATTAAATAGTTTTCTAGTTAAATAGTTTTGACAGTTGGCTTTTTTATTTTTTCGCATTTATTATTTATTTACTTGCTTAAGTATAACATATTTAAGTAAGTAGGCAGTTTGATACGTAAGTAGTTAGTCTTGATTCGTCTTCTTTTGCCCCGAATTTTTGTTTTTTGTTTTCCCACAATAAAATTGAGCGCATACTAGGTTTGAAAATAATTTAATGACTCAGAAAAAAACAGGTCTTGCTTCTTGTTGTAAATGACATAAAATACACACTTAATTTTTACTTAAGTCTTAGACTCTTAGCTAAAACCTTGCATTCATTTTTCGTATGATGCAATAATATATCGGATTTGCAGTTTGCAGAGGTGAGAAAAATTAAATCACAATAATAATTTACTTTTCTTTGAGTGTACCTACCTTTACAATGTAACATTTTTCGTGTCCTTTACTCTTTACTCTCATTATTCTCTCATTAAATTGTTGTTTGCTGGTCTTTGAATCTTACAGGTAAAATATTATTGAAGGGTAAAAGCCTGTATCCTGTACCAATTCCACCAATATTTTCTAAGGACAATTAGCAAATCCTCATTACTTGTATCTTGTATCTTGTTTCTTGTGTTTACAAAATTAAAGTTCAATATTATGGCTTGGCAAAGTAGAGTGGTAGTCAATGGTGTGGTAAAATTAGGACGTCAATCAACATTTAGTCCATCAAGTTTTGATACGGCCTGTAAAATGTCGTTGAGTAGTCAAATACTAGCCAAGAAGGGAAATAATTCGACTAATTTCCAGCAAGTCCGTTACAACAGCATGGTTCACGCCAAACTGACGGCCTTTAATGAAGTAATAGGAAATAGCAGTTTTGTGCCATCGAAATTTGTGACAATGTTCACTGACTTGAGCCCTGTACTGCAAACGCAAGAAGTCCTTTGTTTTTTACATGATTTGACAGGTACGTAAATTGTTAATGTCTATTTTTAAAATGAAACATCAAATAAGTAAGGCAAAGTAGGTATTAATGTATATTATTACATTCCCATTTTTAAAATTAATACTGCATTCGTTGAATCCTATTAGAAAAAACCTACGAATTTTTAATGTTTGCAGGTCTTGGTTGGATGGAGACCATTACAATGGCAGCGGTTGGTGTCAAAGTTTATTTAGCCATTCCGATTCATCCTTTCATCAACAAACGTACGCTGAGACTCGGGTACCTTAAACCTGAACTTAAAAAGCTGGCTCAAATCTGCAACAAAGAAGTGTCAATATTGAAAAACACCCTTGGCTTAAGTGACACACAGGCTGAGATGGAGTTTGATAAAAAAGTGAGTATTTTATTTTTACTTTTGATGTGCCTGTGCATTTCCGTACTCATATTCATATGCACAGGCATATCTTGTATTTATATTATATTGTGTATTTATTTATATTACTTCATTGATGTATATGATGACGTTATAATTAGAATAGTGTTATAAGTGATGCTGATGCAAAATTATAACCTTTGAATGAATAACTGATTTTTCTTGTTCTCTGATTAACTGAAGTATCTAACCCAAAGAAAGGCGCTGATGGAAAAACATAATTGTACTCAAGGGAAAACTCGGGCCATGACTGTAGTTTCAAAAATACCATGGATGCTTTGTTCAGGGGCTCTGATCAACATTGCTGCCATGATACCATCAGTAACAACAAACGGTACAAAATGACCATTTAAATATCATAAGTAAAATATATATTATGTAGCTTTTCTCATGGTATACTTTGGGTGGTCTTAATTTTATGAGTGTGCCCGTGCGCCCTTGTTAAGTTTCCAGGCATTTTATGAAATAATTTTTAAGGGAATTTTCATATTTTGTACGTGTTTGTTTATTTTAATTTTTATTCGAAGGAGTTATGGCAGAACAACAATATCGTTTTGTTCAAATGATGATGGAGAATCCAGCTTTTGCTGAAAGTCTTGTTACCCCTCCTCACTTTCTTTCATTACCAGTGCTAATATTTTTATCCGGTTTAGCAAGTGTCGAAATGCGCCGGTTCATTCCTGCCCATAAATTTGAGGGGCCTTTCGAGTTTTGGGTTTTGCGTGGCGGGTTTGCTGGCCTCGGGATTGCAGCATGGTTTTTACCCAGCGTAAGTGGAATACAATTTTACAGTTAACCGTTTATTTTAAAGCGAAAAATAATCAATTAATCGTTCGTTTGTTGACTTGCTCATAGGTTGTATCCCTATTTTGGGCTGCCTCAATTACATTTGTACTAAGCTCTCAAATGGCATATATTGCGACAGACTTGAGGAATTTGTTGCCAAGTTACCTAAAAACACCACAGCTGGAAAGATTTTTGCGTTTTCTAGAGGTAAGTGCCCTTGTATCTTCGTATCTATTGCAAATGTCTTTATGAAAACTGGCATACTTAAGTTAAAATGTACGACCAGTGAAGACAGAAAAGGACATCGCACGCAAATAAGGGGTTGTTACTCCCAAGTTGGATTGGGCTGAAATTTTGTGCAGAGCTTCTCTAGACCATGGGAAACAACTTTTGTAAAGCAAGTTTAAAAGCGATTGCCGCCTTTGACCTCTGAAAGTCACGAAAGGTCAAAATTTGAAATTGGCGGGAAAAATCTGAAAAAATTCAGGGATATGGAGAATTTAATGATGACCATTTTTCATAAAAAAAACCAACCCAGTGCGACCCCTGGTTTGACCTCTAGAGGTCAAACCAGGGGTCGCTTTTAAACTTGCTTTACATAAGTTGTTTCCCATGGTTTGGAGAAGTTCTGTTCAAAATTTCAGCCAAATCGGACAGCGCCACATTTCACAATGCTTTGTCATTTATATAACAACAAGTTAGTTGTATAACGTCAGTTCCGACTGAGCAGCCGTACTACACGGTTGTGTGTGGAGGTAGCTCTCCACTCATAACCTTTTCTAACTATTTGTAGCGTGTGAGTTGAGGTTTTTTAATGTATATTTTTATTTTATTTCAATAACCAAGATCTGTATTTATTTTCTTTGAGCTAACTATTTGTTGTTAACTATAATAATTAAGAATTAAGTGTAGTTTTGTAATATTGTAAACCCAAAAAATCTACTCATCTGAAGACTTTCATCGTGTCAACTTACTGCAAGACCCTCATCAAAATACCTACACTCTACCAAAATAATACATTTATTATATTTGTATTTTGTTGATAACTTGCTAATTATATCATCATTTTGTTTTCATTTAGTTATTACACATTTTTTATTGAATTAACCTGTTTATGTGTGCCCGTGTAAAACTCTAAATGTTAAACTATAATTATATCATCGGTATGGAATCTCCTCGTTGATCCATAGTCCATCATTCCTGGGATAGAGGGTGTTGGAGCTGCACGCTGAAGGAGGAGGGCGACTCACCAATATTTGAAGTCTTTCGTGCGGGGTCAGTCGACAATCCCTTCGTCACATCTTGGAGCGGATGACCTGAATCGTATTGGCATCGTGACCTTATCCCCACCGCGCGTCTCAAAAACTCTGACATTAATATCCCTCAATGAAAGTGACGTGAATTCATGAAAAAGTTATCATACTGCAATATTATTTCAACTATGTGATGTCTATAAATTCTTGTGAATTTCTTCTTGTGAATTTTTTTTTTAAATAATACTAACATACTACATTTTATTTGATATACTATAATAATGCTATAACAAACATATATTGGAACCAGTTTTTGTATGTTGTACATAACTGACATTTTAAACTTACTGTTACTTTAATTTGTTACTTATACTATGTCATGTTTTGTACTTACTTAAGTTTACACTTTACTTTTACATTTTTTCCTCAACTCACAACTCTTTAATTTCTTACTGCAGTCGGAACTCCCTCGTATTAACCAAGATCATAAATACGTTGTAATTTTGTAACCAAGACCATTATATAACCAAGATCATATTTGCCATTCTGTCATGGACGAAAGTCTGAATAACGGAAAATAAATCAATCAATCAATCAATCAATCAATAACGTCAAGTTGACCATGACATCGAGTGTAGCTTCCGAACTTTCCAGGACGTGCTTAGATTAACCAAATTTTGGGATCTATGGGGTCGTCGGATTTTTGTCACCTATATTTGACATCATGATTTTGAGTCAGTTTTTATGTATTTTGAAATTTTTGCGACTTTTTGACAAATTAGAAATTTTGAGATATTTCACTAGCACGTTTGTTTCCAATGACATTTTCAGGACATTTGCCCAAAACCTGAAAATGTCGATCGAATTCGAGGCAAACAACCTCCAAATGCTACTTGTTAGTCAGCTTTTGATTTTTTAAATTATTTGCTTTTGGAACGAAAGAATTTCCAACAGAACCGACTGACATTGGTTCGATTTTCCCATTTATAATAAGTGACAGAAATTTATGAACTTTGAAGATAAAATGTGAACCACAATATTTTTTATCGCAGCCTTTAAAATTCGTTGCGGGCAAATCTGAACTTACAAATTCTGGGGCTTTAAGATACACGTTGGTAGTTATAGGATAAAAGTACAAAATACT
>JAQIVE010006325.1:0-11669 GCA_034698285.1 Sminthurinus bimaculatus | reverse complement strand
TACTGGGGCCAGTCTTACAGAAGGCGGAGTCTGTACAAAAATGAGTACGTCGGATTTTGTATTACGAAGGCCTAAGTAAGCGTTCTACCTTTAAATATAATTCATGTTTGATGAAAGAGTAGTTTTTCAAATAACTGTAATTGCCTCTGAAGGATACTCTATGTACCAAAATTTCGATGTCGAATTTAAAATTATAACAGTAGAATAGAATCATGTTGTACAAAAAGGAGAATCGAGTTTTGTAGATGAAAAGTGGGCAGTCATTTGATACACATTGTGTAACTAATTCTCAGTCATGATATATGTTGTTGTCATGTAATGCTGGGCAATATACAAAACTGTGTGTGTACACTAGTTGACTTAGTACAGTAGAAACTTTCTAGTTAGCATTTAGTTCACATAGAAATGTTTTGCTGAACGTGTAATGAAAGCAGAGTAAAAGATAGGCGGGGTAAGGAAAGGGAAAATGAATGCGGAAAGCCTCCGTCTATAATCAAATCCTTCACGGTAGGTGCACATTGTGCAAAGTACTATTATATACTATATCTACTACTACTTTTACCATCGTTCACTCCAAGTTTTTCTATGTATGTCAATCTCTTTCGTTCTTTATTTCTGATCATGCCGACCACCACAAAGAGCTTTGAAAATGGACCACTTCCTGTATTATACTCATTTGTTAAATACTTCGACCTTCCCTCGAAACTTGATGCAAGAAATGCCAACAAAAATGTATATAGTGTACATTGTATTGTATGAATCTTGTTAAAAGATTTTTCTCTACCACTTCAGCACACGTAATACATAGGTATTCAAGAGGGAAGGCTAGTTCTCTTCTTGGTATATATATCTATCAATCTCGATATCAAAATTTGTGTTTCTGACGGACCGAGTCGGGAAATGTAAAATAAATGTAAAGTGAAAAGTACGGCAAATCATAGAGATTGAAAGGAAAGGAAAGCATTCCCGAAAATCTCCCCTAAAGCTTTTGCAAATATAAGGGAATATGATATCGTATCAGAATGAGACTTTTAGAGAAAACAAGTATACAGTGTATACAGTACATTCAACATTTCTTCGTCGTTTACATTATTTGTGTAAAAGTATTGTATATCCATTTATTCGCTATGTATTGTACTATGTGGACGGTAAAATTGTCATTTTCATTTGTTTGTAACAAAAATGTGAATTAGACAAGTCGTGTTAGTTTTTAGTATAGTCTTTTTTTAATGAATTTTAACAGAGTTTAGACTATCTCTGCAAGAATTTACTCTCATACATAATAAATGTACTCGAGATCCCTTGATACAATCTAAAGTGGAACAAGGAATTCGTCAATTCAGCGTTATTGCGTCAATTTTGTAAAATTTACGATGGCTAAACTTGTTTTATGTTTGAAATCATAAATATAAAAAAAAGAGCATGTTAATGAATTAATGAGCTAACGAGGCAATGATGTTACTCGTAGTAATTTTCCCTAACGGTTATGTGTATATACGAGAACATATGATGTAAAATTATATTTATTATTATTATGTTGTACTTGAGACGTAATTCCGAAGTTTAGTGAGTTGTATTACATCATCTTCTGTTTACTTGCAACGCTCATTTACGGAAGAATTTTTATTGTAAAATAATGTTTAATATTATAAGAACAATAATGCTTGTGTTGTTATTTGTAAACTTTTCTATCAAAATGAAACCATTTACTCAATGTCGAAATGAACTGAATAATGTTTTAGGAGTGTATTTGGGGTAGAGGAGAAAAGTCATACAGGCCACATGAAAGCGATAAAGCAGTCAGTCTTAGATGGAACTAGCAAATGGAGTGCTAAAATTGCGATAACAGGTTGGTGGGCATTCAAAATGTACAAAGAGGCAAAACAAATTGTGTGTGCATTGTACCAAGCAGCGTGTGTTCCGTTTTATTTTAAAGTGTTGTGTTTTATACATCCATGTTGGTCTGAATGAATCGTGATACCTGCTCCCTGTTTTATTTTCAATTATTGCTGTTAAAATGAATGGGTTTTTTTTCATAGCCTATTCAGTAAGAAGCTATGTGTACTACTTTTTGTCTCTCTCTCTCTCTCTCTCTCTCTCTCTTTCTCTTTATCTTAACACGATTGAATTTGAACATTGCTCTAATTGATGGACTTGACAAAAAATTGAATACTGTTCTCTATCAACTTTTCTGTAACGTATGTCTGTATCTGGTATATGTACTTTGTAATTTAAAACGATCTCCAAGTACTAGTTTTTGCATTTCCAACTGTTTAATATGTATATTGGAGAAAGTGTCTCCATCGTTAATCGTTTGCATGTAAATGTTCTACTGTAATTTTTTAGCTCATTGGTGACCAACCAATTCCATATTGAATAGTTAATGTATGTAATTTTAACAAGTCCAATATCAAAAAGAATTTAGTGGAGAGAAGAAGAAAAAATTCATTATGTATGTTCGTAGAAGATTTTTTTGTATAAACAAAGTCTTTCCGCGTGTTGTTTCCAAAAATGATTTATGTAACGTTATATTACTATGTCTATTGTAATTGTTAGGAAGAGCCGTAATCATACGTTATTTGTCATTAATTATTTACACCAGGGACCGTTTTTACGACAGTCAAAATCATTGCAGCAAGTTGTCTACTTTTACTTTTCCTTTACTTCTTCTCTCCAAAGTTGTTGTTTTCCTTTTTCGCTGTGTTTTCCTTTGGATTACGAACGTCTTTGCTCACATTCTTGCGATTCACTTTCATCTGAGGGTGATGGTGATGATTACTGTTATGTCTTTGAGGAGAGTTTTTTCTTGTTTCCTCCTTCTTCGTCTACTACTACAATTTCTTTCGTCTTCTACTTTTCACTTTTCTATTTTCCTGTGTTCTTGTTTTATTTCAATTTTATGCCTCTAGGTTTCGTGTCTAACTGTGTACATATGAATTTGTGTGCATACGCACATACAAAAGAAAGTGAAAGCGCAGCTAGCTTTCACCCGCCATGTTGTATTTCTCTTTTAAGCTGGATTTCGTGTTTATCTTGTTTTGTGGATAATGTTAATAATTCAAGAGAAATTAGATTCGTCGTTCGCATGAGACTTTCTTCTTCCTTCATCTTACTTTCTCTTTCTCGGTGTCTTTTTTATTTTCGCTGCGTGAGCGTTCTTTTTACAATGTGCAGCTCACGACGAGGTATTAATCTCGACTTTCACGTCGTCTGCTTCGTTTTCTTCCTGTTGTTTTTCTTCTACTTTATATCTCACTCTTTATTTCTGTTTAGATAGAGATCTTGTCAAAAACGTTGACTGAAAGAACAAAATCAAGCGATTTACTGTCTTCATTATGATCCGGTTACACATATAGGTGAAAACTATCGGTAATATGCAACTGCCTCATTAGTGTAAGTCATAAACCAAAAACAGAAAACCTTGTAGGTAAAGTAAACCAAGAGTTAATATCGTTAATTCAGGTATATATTGTAAGACACATGGTTGTATGGCGGATATGTATTCGACATTACGTTAAAACGCTACAGTGAAGGTCTGGAAGTCTACAGTTATAATATTAAGTTATACCTTTATAGGGATCTGGTACCTGTGAAACGTGACATTACTATTGTCACATATTTTTATAGTAACTTGTCATTGTAAATATATTTTTAAAAAGTGTTACTCTTCTATCAAGTTTCAAAGTTTATTCTACATTTTTATGCTTTTCCATAAAAAAAAGCAAAATTATTTACCGATTGCGACATCTTTGTTTAGTTTTGTTAGTTTGTACAATCGAGTTGTACCTTTAACTTGTGTAAAAAAAAGTTGCAGTTTTTAAATTTCCTTACAGCTTATTCTTCTCATTATTATTCTTGTTATATATCTATGTATATGTGATGTATTTTGTTCCCTAATTCATTTTGTTCCACAGAACTACATTTTCGGTCGATCCAGATACTCATATAGAAACCTTAGATCAAGCTGAGGGCAATGTACTTGAAGGCACATCTAAATGGTCGTGTAAAATTGCCATTACAGGTATCCCTCTCAAAAAATAGTAACAACACACTAACAATAATATACTAAAAGAATTCTATATCTACATTCATTACCATTTTATACCATATTCGCTCTCATTTCATTAGTCTCATTTTATCTAGTCCTATGTTTGAAATTTTTGATCTTTGACGTTAGACCTTAGAACATTAGCATTCTTATTTAGAAAATTTACTTAACACACACTTGCCATTTTTTCAATAATACATTTTTAATATGGTTACACTGATCTTGCTCAAGCCAAATAGTTTAGCCAACATGCATGACATATTATATTAACAATAATGCATATTTAAAAATTGAATTAGTTAAATGACAAATGGTGTTTGTATTGACTGACAGCAAGTACTAGTTTCATCATCGATATTTATAATTTTTTGTGACTGGGATATCGTACTTGTTAGACTAAACTGTCATAACATAGTGACATGTTGCGTATTTAAATGTAAGAATGAAACGTTGAAACGGCATAATGATTATATGAATGCAGACCTTGATGGTATTTAACGTAATTTTGAATGTAGTGAAAAATATTAGTGTACATGTGTGCAATATATTTACTTCTTTCAGGGGGAAATGAAAATTTCTCCAAGCTGACTCTTTTAGAAATTTAGAGTTTTAGATTAATTTGATATTTGATATTAAACGATTCATACATTATTAATGTTCAGTTAATAGTTGCCATATTTAATCATATAGTTAATAGAATTTTAGTCTTGCTTTTAACTTTTGATTTATAAATTATAAATTATTGTTATCAGTTATCTGTAATTATTATGATTTTAGGCAAAGCTCGAAAATGTGAGACTGATACACGATCTTTAATCTTTAGCGTACTAACTACTTATTGTAAAGCAGCTGAGTACAACTAATATTTTTAGACCCGTTATTTTTACTTGAAGTAGCATATTTCTGTAATGAATTCCGATCTCCCTTTTTACTAAACCTAAAGAAATACATTGGTTTTTTTGATCCGGGATCGGGACTATATACATGTTTGTTTCGAATTAGAATTAGAACTAATAGAAAATATGAATGAAAATGCGATTGAACTGAAACTGGACAAGACGACACTTGTATCGTTCGTTCGTTCACCAACCAACCTTTCAAACTCTTTCTATGCATAATGAGTAGTATTTTCCCCCTGTTTACAAATTTCTTCTTCTCTTTCTTGTCTATCACTATCTGCATATGTATATAGCATTATTTGAAACATAGTTTGCTCTTGATTATTGACCTCTATCTTTAATTCTGACCCTGTATAAAAGTACCTCAGATTTCCCGCACATTGTTTTTACTTTTGCTGGCGTATTCATATTCACGCAAAAAGCAACTTTTAAATTAGTGTACAGTGATATTTTTTTAATGTGGTGAACTTTTATGTCGGAGTACTATTAGAGAAAATTGAATACAAAGTAATAGCGTATTACACTACGTAGTAAGTAACGTATACATGCAGTTCATAATACATAATGCGTAGAATAAAGCCTTCTTTGTAGTCCAGAGAGATTCGAGTTATTTCAGCTCATTAATCCATCAAATGGGCTACTTTTATATATTTTTTCTCTGCCTAACTTCTTCCCTCTTTGTGTGCTACTTTTTCTTTTCAATGTTTCTCTTCCTATTTTCTGTAGCATGTTATATTATACTGAGAAGTTTTATGTGTATTTTGCAATTGCTTGACATTACAGTGTATGTTTAACTGTTCGACAGTGCGTTTCCCCATTTCCGTGGTTGTCCAGCTCTTTTCTCTTTCGGTCTGTAAACTTAAAATAAAATGCGATAAGCAAAAAAACCATGATGGGGATTTCTCTTGTTTTTGTACGTACCGACTTTTTTTTCTTAAACAGTTTGTTAATATGTATACGTTTTTTGACGTTGTTTTTGTAAAGTTTTTTTTTGGATAAAAAAGAATTACAAACAGTATCGCTAGGAGCTAGTAACATTATTGAATTGGTCCCTTTCAGGTTTACCTTAATTCTCAACGCCAGTTTTCTGCACGTCTATCTCAACTTTTCCCTTTTGTTCGTATTTTTGCTTCGAATTAATCAAATAAAATGTATATTTTTTCAGCTCTATTGACATTCAAAAAGGACACATTCTGCATTTAGATTATCCTCATTTTTTGAGAATTTGAAGGCAAAAGTTTGAAATAAAATGTAAAAGTATTTGCTAGATTTTGTGTTGCATTTTGTTATTTCCCCTCGAAGGTCCAAAGAACTACTATTTATTTGATGACATCGTAAACCATAACTACTGTTGTTTTATTTTATTGACACAGTATAAAAGAGAATTGAAATCCAAATGTGATACTTGTGTGTGCGTGTGTGTAAACCGAGTTGATTTCACGAATTTAAATTGCTTCTATTTACTCCTTTTTTTATGCATTTGGACAACCGTTACAAATTTTAAAGAGAAAGAAAAACCATTCGAACCGATTTATTTGTTAAAAACCACAGAAAAAGAAAAAGGGAACGATTTAAGCATTGAATCTTGAGCATGATGGGTTTCAATAGTTGTTATGCGTTCGTCAAAATTGCTTCCCACATGTATAATTTTGTGTATCTGATAGTCTTTTGTAAGTATAGACTTTTTTCTACACAGTTCGTAAAAACTATTGCTTTGTAGTAGAGTAAAATGTCTAATGTCACTGCTTCTAGTGTTTAAAAGTAAGAAGAATTCTTTGAAGTGTAGTTTGTTTGTTGTGGCCTGTCTGCTTTTTTAGAACATATGAAATGAAATGTTAGTCTTAAACCCACACTTGTTGAAGATGAAATAAGTGGAATTGAAATTAAAAATATTTGATAAAATTTCTCTTTTTCTGTCTCTCTTCCCCTCTCCCTATGTCTGTTTGTCTCTGTGTGTAATCTATGGCGAATTGTAGTAATTTGCGCACAAGGACTCATAGCAAAAGACAAAAGTGGAACTTCCGACCCCTACGTTACCGTCCAAGTTGGCAAAGTGAAGAAGCGAACCCGCACGATGCCGCAAGAACTAAATCCTGTTTGGCAGGAGAAGTTCTATTTGTAAGTTTTAACTGTATATATACTCGTGTAAATATAAGTAATCTATATATCTTAAGCGTACACAAATTCCCAACCTTATAAATATATTATACAGTTCTGAGTCTATCTGTATATTATACTCCGCCTTTTCCTAATCCTGGTATTAAATGCAAAAAGGTAGGCACTACAAGTATGATTACAACTACAAACATAGCATACGCTCAAACATCAAACCAAGTAGGCACAGAGAAAAGTCCAAGTCGTTCTCCTAATACGCAACACGTGAATTGAATAAAGTTTTTTCCTCTTTTGCGTGAGATAATAGATTTCCCTGTACCGTCATGTAAATGTATACCTATCTATAGTTTTATCTCTATACGCGAATATCCTCTCCATTCCAAACCACGGATCGTTCGAGACTATCTCTTCCTCTCGCTCACTCATAGTCAAATATTCTACAAATCCCAATCTTTTTTCTCGTTCCTTCACTTCCCTTTTTTAGCTACGTCCTATCTGATTCCTTTGCAAGTCAAATTTCAGGAGGAGAGTCAGGCGAAAAAAGGAGCAATATAGAAATCTGACGCTTTTTTAACTTTGACTCCCTTCTTTCCTTGTGTTCTTTTTCCTCTCTGACCTTAGCCTGTGGGCCAAGTCAGCTTGTGCAGTCTACGTCACTTTAGCGTATCTAGTGTATAGGAAGTCCGTGGAACCACCTAGATTGATTGTGACAGTTTGAATTCAGTTATCCACTTCGTCTTCTTTGATGTTTCGGTGTAGCTATGTATATGTATGTATATTACAGGGATGTGAATTCGGATGTAGATGGGAATGTAGCACACATACCCAGATTACCCTGAACATCCGGATGCAGATAAACGAAGAAAAAAAACGAAATGTGTAGAAAATTCCATAGGCTTTGACTCAGCTGGATAGACTACAAAACTACCGACATGGACTAACTCTCTGCTTTTTTCACTTTCTCCGATTTTCCCGTCATCCTTTGCCTTTTTCTTCGTCACTCACTTTCCTTCAATCTTCCAGCTCCCCTTAACCTTTCTATGTATGTACGCATAGTATATGCACATAAATATACACATTCAGATTTTACTTGAAATGAAAATTCACCGATTCATACTCAAGTTTGTTTGATCTGTTCTTCCTCCGCTATCCTCACTATCTCTCGCTCACTGTCTCTAACTCTATCTTTTTTTGTGTTTCCACTTTTAGTGAGTGCCATAATTCTTCCGACCGCATCAAAGTTCGAGTATGGGATGAAGATAACGACTTAAAATCCAAACTCCGACAAAAACTCACTCGAGAGTCTGATGACTTTCTCGGCCAAACTATTATTGAAGTAAGTTTTCCTTCCCTCTCTTTTTACTACATACAAAACTACATTTGAGTATGTACAATTTGCATAATATTTCAACGTATGTGTATTCCGGTACGTATATATGCTAATGCCCATAACGATGAAAGTAAATGACATAAATGGCAGGAAAAGTAAAAAGTTTTCTTTTTTTTGCATCTGGCTACAATGGCCATGCAATGTATTATATTACATAGATGCAAGGGTTTTTGTATCTAGACTTTGTTTTCCGAAAGTTTTCCAGCAGTATTTGACTTGAAGAATCCTATGCATAGTGTGTAGTTAAAGTCAGGCTAAAATAATGTTGTAATGTACTTTATACATGTATGGTAGTTATCTATCTATTAGCAAAATATACAGAGATTTGCATGGTAAGTTCTTGAAAAAGAATTAAGGATTGTGGACCAAGAGTCGTTTACGAAAATTGGGACATTTATAGCCCGTTCATGTGTGTGTTTTTGAAGCTACTATAGTTAAATCTCTTTTTAAAACACATTGCAAGCTTTTTTACTGATACTGGCACGTGATGACGACGTTTGCTGTTTAATATTTGAGGCTTCACAGCAGCCTTTTGACTTCTGCATTGAGTATGTTTTTAGGAGGATATATAGATTATATTACAAGGTATTTGTTTATATTTTATATCGAACACTGTATCGAACATCGAGCTATGAAAGCTCTATGTGTGTAGTGACTGGAGAGGAAATGGTAGTTAAAAAAGTTTATGTCATGATGATTAATGTTATTTGCCTTCTGCAAGTAAAAGCTCAAAAGTAAAAAATAAATACATCAAACGAAAATCGTGGTGCTATATGAACTTAAAACCTGTATTCCATATCATTTGCCAGTACATAACCTCCTGCGTTTTATTAATACGGTTGCACATGTTTTGGATTTTGACAAATCATTCAATTAACGTTGGAGAAAAAATGAAGGGATGTTACTAGAAGAAAGGGGAGAAATTCGGAGCGGAGCTTGCTTCATAACCCGTTAATTTCATCCTGATTTTCTTGTGGTGACTCGAGCAAACTGTAATGCGCAAAAAAGAATCCCGACAGAGTTACGAAGCTTTACATTAACTTCAGTAAAAGGCGCAAGAGTACAGATTGTTTAGTATGGCAGCGTAATACGAGAAACAATTAATAAAATTAACTTTATGCGTCTACAGGTGAGGACATTATCGGGTGAGATGGACGTATGGTACAACCTTGAGAAGCGAACAGACAAATCCGCCGTTTCTGGAGCCATTCGACTTCACATAAGCGTCGAAATCAAAGGGGAAGAAAAGGTAAATAATAATGATAATAGTATTTTCTTTTTGAACTTATATTTTTCTTTAATTAAAATTTTACACTTTCAATCACAATTTGTGTATTGATTTGTATTTGTGTCAAACTTGACCTATCGTTAAAACCTATTTTACTTTTACCAAAAATCTAAAATACTTAATCAGTAAAGTAAATATACGTTAGTTTTTAAACCGAACTGATGAGGTTACAATTAGGTTTCATATTGTAATGCCATATATTTAATATTGTGGATTAACATAGTTTTGTTCCCCAGAGGTTGAATACTGTTCCTTTATTTTCTCTCAAAAACAACGATTCATTTCATCCCCCTTGTTTTCTTTTCAGTGGAATAGAGAGAGCAAATTTCTAGTAAATCGTTGCTGTCCGTACAGATGGCGAGAGCTTGTCTGAAATGTTCTCACATGTCCTTTGTTTCTACCCTCTAAATATACTTAATGTCTGGTTTTTATGGAGGCATTTGACTCAAAATTAGACGATTAATTCGACCTACTGTTAGATTTCTCGTGCCCTTTTCCCTAATGCGTCCCAATTGAGAATTTTGGAAAGGAAGAAAGTATTTGATATTTGATTATTTGAAGATTGCAATGAGATGTGTCAAGTTTAAACTTAAATTTAAGTTTATAATTTTGATGTTTTTGTCCTCCTTAATTTTTAAATTAATAAACGATTTGCACTGTACTATTTTAATTAATTAATAAAGTACTTTCTAATATGCTATGCATACTTCTTTCCTTTTTTAGGTGGCTCCATACCATGTTCAGTACACATGTCTTCATGAAAATCTCTTCCATTACCTGTGCGAACTTACAGTGGGGATGATGAAGCTGCCTAGTGCCAAAGGTGACGACGGTTGGAAAATTTACTTTGAGGAGACGGGTCAAGAGATCGTGGATGAATTTGCGATGCGCTATGGCATCGAGTCTATTTATCAAGCCATGACGTATGTTGCACTATTACTAACCAATCAACTCTGTGTGTCATTTTATAAATTATCCTGTGTACAGTATACATTGTACACGTATTATAATACCTGCAACTTTTCGCTCCCTATGCGTCCCTTAAAAGAAACTGTTTAATATTCAAGTCCTCACTTGCAACCCCACAAATTTTTCTTTCTTTCGAACTCATGTACATGTACATTTTTGTGTTTGAGTACACACATAAGTATATACTTCCCAGAATATTTTTATGAAAAATAATTTTCTGTTTCTTATTTTGGATTAAATGTATTTCTTCCATTTTTGTTGTAGTACATAAAACATAATGTAAAATAGTCAGATGCATTTTATGGCTCTTGGTTATTTTAAGCAAAAAAACAATGTAATGATTTATTCTATTTCATTTTCAGGCATTTCCATTGTTTGTCAACAAAGTATTTATGTGCAAGCGTGCCTGCCGTGATGAGTACGTTACTAGCTAATATCAATGCTTACTACGCACACACAACGGCATCGTCCGCGGTATCTGCTTCCGACCGATTTGCTGCCTCTAACTTTGGGGTATGGTTTTAAATTTTAAATGCAACAAAAAGCTATTGATAAAACTACAAACAAAGACAAAAAATTAACACTATTACACACACATGTTGTAAAGAATGATTTAAATACTTGATTATTATTGGAAATTGCAGAAAGAAAAGTTTGTAAAACTCTTGGACCAATTACACAACTCCTTGCGAATTGATTTATCAATGTATCGTAATAATTTTCCTGCTTCCAGTAATGAGAAATTAATGGATCTAAAATCTACTGTTGATCTACTTACAAGCATCACGTTCTTCCGAATGAAGGTAAGAGCAATGTCCAGAAATGAAACAAACAAGAACACGTTATTATCTATTAAAAGTTTAATTATTACAACACATGTATTATTAATGATTAATGTTGCTTTTTAAGTATGTATATCCAACATAATTTTATGAAACTACAAGAATATGTTTACTACAA
>JAQIVE010006324.1:0-11670 GCA_034698285.1 Sminthurinus bimaculatus | reverse complement strand
TTAATGTAACAAAATGTAACGTTTTTTCCGACGAGACCCCCCCTTCGGAGCGTTACGTAATACTTTTATGGTCCCTTACGAAGGCCTAAGTCGGCTTTCTAGATTCCTTAATATTATTCATGTCATCAAACCGAGTTTAAAGTTTAAAGATGTTTAATGTTTAGTGATTTTTGTGTTGTATGTTGTATGTAGTATTTTTTGTTTTAGAAAACCTTAGATTGTGCTATACTCTTTAAAAAGTACTTAATTGTTAGAAGCAAAGAATTATATAACTGTACAACTGGTTAGTAGTTCACTCAGTTGATAATTGTATTACAAAAGCAGTTAACAAATAGGAAAATGGCTCTTGTTTCGTACGGAAGTAGTGACGAGGGAAGTAGTGATGAGGATATGGATACAGATCAACCTACTGTGACAATTGTACCAAAATTAGAACCAAAGAAAACTATTTTTTCTTCAGATGGTCGAAAAACCTCAACATCGGAACAAGTTAATAATAGTGAAACATTTGTCAACGTATCATCAACATTTCTAAAGTTTGATATTCTTCCTCAACCCCAAGAGTCCTTATTAACAACTCCCGATGCTAACTTTCCTGAGGAAATTGGCCCTATTCCCCCCAAGAAAATATACGATGAAGCTGAAATAGAAAAACCTCCGGGTCGTAGTCGTAATAATGATAATATTACAAGAACAATGGCTTCTTCCTCATCTTTTGCATCTAGTTTAACTGCTCAAAAAGTTCGTGGAGTTATGAAAATTAGTGCTCCATCCCTTAAAGATGTAAGATAATTAGCATAATATTATTTACATATACATTTAAAACTTTGGGTAACAGATGATCGTTTTGATAAGGATAATGAAATATTATGGTTAATGTTCATATTCATTATATTATGTAATGATAGCTACATGGAACTTTTGTATCATATTATTTATGTATGTATGTTTGTTTTTGTTATAGTTTATGGACGACGATGAAGAGGATTCTAATAGCACTAAACCGAAAAGTAGAATTATTCAGCCATCTAAGGTAATTCATCATTTATCAAAATTTTAGGTCTCAGCCGCTATTGAACATTATAAGTTATATAAGTATCAACTTTTCATAACAACAACTGTAAGTTTTTAGACGCGTGTATAAAGTTTAACCTCTTTTGTATATTTTATTCTCATTGTTTTTACAGAAAGGATCTGGATTGTTTGCAGGTAATTTCAAGTTAATTACTCTAAACTAAAGGCAATCATTTATGTTTGTATCATCATTTGTATGTAAATAACTGATTGTGAGCTAACAGCTAACTTCAGCTCTAATCAAAAGTTTTTAATTAAAATAAACGATGTTTTACCTCACTATACAGTTTTGCCAGAACCAAAACAAGGGGCTTCATTTTATGACCCTGTCAAGAAAAATGCAAATACAGCAGTAAAACCACAAGTTATTAAAGATGACGATGTAGCGACAGTACCTTCAACTTCAGGATCTGCAATACCTTCGTCGTCGTCGTCTTCATCCGCCGATCCAGGGTCATCAAAAGCAACAGGATCTAAATCTTTGATTCCACACGCTGTTCAACAGGCATTACTTGGAAAGAGGCCCGTACCTACCAAACTTGATGAAATCAAATCAAAATACTTGAAACAGGAGGCAAATGTTAGAATTGTATCCAGAGGTGGTAAAAATAAGAAAAAAGATGACAGTGATGACTCTGATGAGGAGTCTGGTGATTTCTTTTCCTTTGCTGCAGCCAATGAAGTGATACCAGAGGTACTAATAAGTAACTACATTCTACAGTCACATACAGTGTTTATCAGTGATGAAGGATAGCGTGTATAAGTTTTTACACCTTTATTGAATGCATTCATTTTGATTTTTGAAGGATCCTTCACTCAGGATACCAGAATACGTCCCACCGCCACCAACTCAATCAAATGAAGCTGACTCAGGAGAAATGGAAGAGTCATCGTCATCTTCTTATGAATTACCTGTTAGGCCACAAGCAAGTGTTGATGTTGTAAGTTGTAAATACATGAATATTACATTGAAGAAAAACTATTACGCTGTCTTTGTTTTTCGTGTTGTGAAAATAAGTTGTTATTTTCATTTTTTTTAGATGTCATACGTCCAAAAAGAGAAGAAAGGAAGTGGCCCCATCAACTTCATTGATGTTAGTGCTGATGATTTGAGACCAGAATCACAAGAATGGCTTAAGCAAGTTTCAGCAGAGGTATATTGTTCTTCTCGTTTGTTGTTGTTTCCTTGTAACAGATATTCGAGTATGCTATTTTATTATCATAAATCATAACAATCAATAGGACTGGATGACTAATATTTGATTTTTAATAACAATTCAGGCTCCTGTACAAAAAAGGAATAAAAATGCCCCAGGTGGAATGCAAAAACGCAAGCATCAAATTACTTACTTAGCATTCCAGGCCAAGGAAATGGAGCAAGAATTGAAAAATCAATGGCAAGTTTGCATTTTGTTTCTAAACTTATTTCTTATTTATACTTTATGCATTAAAATATTTTCCATTCAAACTTTGCATGTAAGTGTAATGTGTTTAAATCAAATCAGCGCTCATAACATTACCGTTGTAAAAATAGCTTAACTTTAGCTTTTCCTATTAAGTAATTGTATTCTGTTTTTTCCAGGTCCCAAAACAAACAATCGAAACGCATGACCCAATCCAAATATGGTTTTTAAGTTTTTGCCTAAAACTGAGACACTTTTATAGATCGTATTCGAGTACAATAGGATGGTAACTCATAATAAGTATAATATTAATAACATTAATAACATTATGTTGTCAGTTGTCAGTATACCATCGTATTGTCTTTTATGTATTTACGTAATTATACATATGAATTGTTATATTTGCAATACATAAATCATAAATATAAGCTATTATGACTTATAACTATTATAAATTATAAATGTACATATTCAATATAAATCAAAATACAATTACGCTACGTGATGATATTGTTTAAAAGTAAATTGCTATTCTTAAAAATAAAGGAACATCTACATTTTTACGCCAAAAGGGACTACAGTATTCATGAGAAGAATTCTGCATTTTGTAGTTAATGAGTAAAGTCATGAGATACGCAGACAAGAAATTAACTAGGGTATTTATGTCATAATGTAATCTCGCAATTTTAGACATGAGACATGAGGCTATCAAACAGACAAAGTTGGTGAATCTTAGTTCCTAGAAATATTTATTTCCTGGGCATGAACCATGAAATCTAAACAGCATCTTAAATACATATTATTATAATACTTATTGTCATCTGTTTTCACCATGAAGGAAAGTTGAAGAGAAAACAAATAAGTCGATAAAACATAAATGAGTTGAGTGGAAGGCAAATTCTACTAGCAAAGTCTTCTGCTATAGTGTAAAAAAAGAGGAATCAATGCAATGCTGTGAAAATTGCAAGTGGCTCTATGCTTATGCATAGGCTGCAGATTAGCCAGATTATATGTACAGCAGGAGAAAGAGCGCACGAACAAAATTCAGAAAAATAATATTCCGGAAAAAGGAAGAAGGTGCTACATGGAAAATTAAACCTTCATTTAATCCTGTTTAATAGTTAACAATCGTAAACATTTGATTCAAAGGAGCACTATATCATGGTTTGTTGTAGACTGTAGCTGTTCTGTCATAATTTGTAGTATTAAAAAACAAGTGTAGGAGCACAGAATTTGTCAAGTTTATTATTCAATCGAAAGTTCATTCAATCAACTGCAGAAACCAGAAACGTTTATAATTTATAACTGCAGTTTATTGCAGTTTGACAGGGGTTGTCTTTTTCTGTTACAAACTATCGTTTTTGAATCACCTATTTCATATTTATTGCTCTCTATTTTATAGGTTTTAGTTCTTAGTTCATAGTTATTGAAGTCGTGAGTAAAGTTGTTAGTTGTTAATTACAAAATGTCAAATTTTCTCGAAGTTGATGACTCAATCATTGCAAATAATCTACTTCTAAATGGTCAACCAGATAACCCTGTGGTAAGTATATAAGTATTAAATTGTAGACTACAACCTATCAAGTCTTGCTTTGGTAGTATTGTATGTAGGAATTTTCTTGAATAATTGTTTGAATCGCTATATTATATTTTGTATTAGAAATTACTCCAAAACTTTGTTGGAGCAAGTGGTGGAGGTGACCTTTCTTCACAACCTCTATTAACTCCGGAGCTAAAAAAGCAACAAGAACAATGCAAATTCATCATCCCAACCGCAGGTACATACATCTCAAATCTCAACGGACATTTGAACTACATGATGACATTTCAATGTCATCATGTGTTCATGGTTAATGGTTTCATGTGATATAGTTCATACTTTTGGTGTTAAAAACATTTTGTGTGTCTGTTGTCGTATAATAATGTCTTATTTGACTTGGTTTGTTTATTTATTTATAACAGGAATGTGTATTAAAACCAAAGATAACAAAAATAATACAAAATTCTTTATGAACCTTTGTCATTCGAGTGAAGTTCCAGAACCCGATGTAAATTTTACCGATGAGCAATTAGGTATGTATTTTTTTATCATTGTCGATACATATTAAACTTATAAACACATGAACCTTTTACGTTTTGTTTGATTATACTATAAGTAACAGTAGTCTCAGTCTTTTGATTGTTGTTGTGTCTATTCTCTTATAGCAACAATTCTGTCGGAAGGCACGGATGCGCAAGTAGAAGATGTTCGTCTTCCTATGAGCATCGGAGAATTGCACAAAGATAAAGATAAAAGTATGCAAAAATAGTAAAGCTTTGTAAATATTATAATGAACTAATAATATAATATGTATCAGCGTTATAATTTCACATCTATTGCATTAATATGCAAAACAGTATTATACATGAGGTTATTATATGCTCGCGTATTCTCTTTGCTCCTTTTTAGATGGATTGGAGTGCTTAGCTGTCGATGTCGTGATTAATACTAGATTCTATGAAGCTAAAGTTACAAAGTCAGAAATGTATAGAACTTTTTTAATTGTAATTGCCCTAGAAGGCGTTGATGAAAAATATCAACTCGAATTAGAGAAAAGTAAATACACGATTCTTCATAATCGCAAGAGTTTTGGAAAATTACAACCGCAGGCAAGTTTAATTCATTACACTTTATAAAAAAATACATGCTCATAATAAAATGTTGTCATAATTTTTTATTGAGTGCATCAAAATAGTTTTATAAGTATGATTTTAACACATTTTTGTCAGTATTTATACTTTTCCTTGAGGTACCAATTTAAAGGTATTGCATTGTACTGACATTAAAGTTCACACTACATTTTTAACAATTTTAGTTTGTACGACAAAAACCAAGCATACGTGAAATAAAAGAAGAGTCAACTGGAACAACTCCAAGCATACTCGGAAAGGATTCGAGTACATGTCATACCAGTCCTATAGTTGATCCAAATACAGATATAAAGAGACGCCGACTAGTACAAGAGTTATCAACTTCAGATCTTAAGCTAGATTTTGTAATCACTCAACTATCCGAAGAATTAGCAACAGGTAAAAATTAGTAATAACTGATAATTATTATAACATGAAACTTTTAGTAAGTCCTAATAATTCTCTGTTTTTCATTACAACAAACAAATTTGATGGATGTATTTTTTGTAAATTATTTTTTAGTCCATGTTCAACTACCAAATTTGGTAAGTTTATGTATATGTATTTATCTATATCAACTTTCACTAGGAAACTCTCATATTCATTGTCATGTATAAACATGCTACAGACTTTAATCATTTCAAATTTCAACTAACACGATTAAAACTAGGCTATTTTATGAATCGTCTAACGCTTAGTGATTTCTCTTTGTTTAGCGGAATCCCAGTAAATTATTTGTGAGGCTGGGAGCGGATCGTATTATTGTTGAAAGTCCAACTGGTTGTCTTGATGTTTTTGTGCCATTGGATATTCATCAGGAAGAGAGTTCAGCGGAGTATGATCCAGAGAAAAAACTATTAACCATAAATCTGCCACTTATCTAATCCACCATGATATTATGATGACCTGAGTAAATCATATAAAATATAAAATAGCAATATGAAAATATTAAATGTAAATATACAACAAAATGAGCCCAATTGTCATTCATACTTTCCTTGTTATCATGGTATGGTGCAAAGTACTATGAATACCATGTAACAAATATATTATATATTATTATGTAATAATATCAATCGTCATCTTCTATTCTGTAAAATAGCGTATAGGATGGATGACACACACAACTGGGACAAACAAATGAAAAAAAGACTAAAGCTGTTTGATTACAGATATAAAAAGTGTTGTTGTAACAGAAGATTCGTCTTCATCCCCATGAAATTTCTCAGTGCCTGCTCGTTTTCATTATAAATTAGTTCACATTTGAACAGTAATCTTGTCAGTATAATATTATAATAATATAATGAAAATCCTAGTTATTACTTTTACGTTACTTATATACATTAGAAGTTATAGGTTATAGGTCTAATGCCTAATGAACTGTTTTCAGCTTTTCCTTTCAATTCAATGAACTGCGAATTCTCGTATGAATCTAAAATTTTACGAATAATGATGACTGTTTATTTTGCTCACGTTTCCCTACATTTTTTGAGTAAAAAGATAAAGATATCGTACGTCTAAATCTAAGTTTATCATCATATTACAGTAACAACAGTAATTACTATGAACTATGAACCTGTTAAGTAATAAGGAACAATAATTTAACAACATAAAACGCACATTAGTATTTTTAGTACTTTCAGTACAACTCTACTTCTGTCGGGCATTTATCACTACCCTTGTTACTTACAAAACTGATTTACGATACTTCAAGAATACAAAATGAATTTTTAGTACTTAATAATATCTAAATTTTTTGTACGTTCACCTATACATACATAATATAGTTAAACCTATTAAAAGTTAAAAAATTTAATAATAAGTTAAAAAGAAAAAAGACTTTTTTTACAACGATTTTCTGAATACATCTTGTATATCGTCAACTAGAGATATTCAAATCGAACTGATGAATAAATAAACTGATTGTATGCGTAAATATAAAATATAATAACAAAAAATATGTATCAAATACACATTTTTTACTATCATGATATTCTAATCGTCAATCAGTCCAATGAATTACACACAACAAAAGCAGCAACAAAGGATAATATGTTTCAATATTTTATTATTCGATTTTACTCTCAAACAGTTTTCTACCAATTGCTCATTCTTCACCATCACTTTCATCGTTATTGTGACTACCAGAATTATTACTCCCAGTGTTATAACTGCCCGTGCCAGTGCCAACACTGGTAGATTCATTAGTATTACCGCCTGATGACGAATCCTTAGTTTTCTTCTTTTTTCCTTTTTTGGATTTGTCCTTCCCTTTTTTCTTCTTTTTACCACCATTACAACAAGGATTGCAGCACATAGGATAAGGACATGTAGGATAGCCAGGGAAGCAAATTGGGTTGCAGCACCCCGCCATCGGTTGACATGGGGCCTGCCCGCATTCTGGGGGGCACGGACAAGGAGGAGGTTGATATTTCCTGCATGATACCAAATGCATCAAAATACTTAGTTTTTTTAACCTTTTGATCATCTTTTACTGTAATTTGCTTTCACTATATTATAATATGCAGAAAAGTATTATTTAGTATTATTTTACATGATCGGCATTGTCATTGTTCCATAAGGTCCCATACTAGCCAACTAAAAGCCATGAGAAAACACTGATTACTGACAAGTGATAAGGGTTTTAAAAATTGTGAAAATTCTCAAGTAGTATAGGCAATTGGATTGCTCTATAAAACGTATTGGGGCTTACTCCATTCATATTGAGGCCACACAAACCCATCATTCCCAAATTATCCATTTGTTGCTTCTGGTTATCCTGTGATGAGCCTCCTTTTTTGTCCTTGTCTTTTTTACCCTTATCGTCATCAGACTGACCATTATTATTATTATTACTGCCCAGTCCAGCCACGTTAAGGGGCCCAAAGAAAGGCATTCCTCCTCCTCCCATTCCTGGACAACAACAACCTCCGCCCATCGGCTGAATCACGGGTTGTATGATTGGCTCGATATTGGTGAGAACGGGTTCCTCCTCAACAATTTCATCGACAACTTCTGGAGAGGGAGGGCACGGTGGGTCCTTAACCTCAACTACGGGAACAAAGCACCTTCTCTCTGCATCAAAAAAGTAAGTTCCACTCTCTGCGGGCATCACCCCATCGTCATCATCATTGGATCGACCCTGAGGACGACCACCACCGCAACAAATACCGCCGTTGCGCCTAATACCATTGTCAGCGCCAATGACTGGGTTTTTACCCACGGGGATTTCATCGTAGGGATTCGTCGGTCGATCCTCCCAACAAAATGGGGGCCCGTCACAGCCGTCATCTTCTGCGTTCTTCCCATCGTCAAAGTTGAACCGCTGTCTTCGACAGTAGCGTACAGGATTCTTGCCCTTGTTATTATTCTTCTTTTGAGGGCAGCAGGTACACTGGGGCACCAGCTCCATTTCCCCACATTCGTTACAGCAGGCGTAGTAGTCGAGCTTACAACAACAGCAGCAGTTGTCATTGCAGTCATCATCGTCCCCCTCTTCTGGACAATTGTAGACGAGCTCCTCGACAATATCCACATTTTTTAGTCTGTCCGCCGGTGTCTCAAACTTCTTTTTGGAGCTGCAGCCACAGCCATAATTTCCAATGAAGACGGGGGGTGGAGGAATTTTCTTTCGAGGACCAGCTCGTCGACGCGCACTCGGACTGTCCTCTTTGCTTTCTCTATTACGACCACTATCGACATGTCCGTAGATATTAGAACTTTTTCCAGAAGTCGTAGGTGTACCTACATAATAATAATATTATGATAAGTAATTAAACATTAGATTATATTTTTTAATGTGTACATAATATGAAAATGTATGATTCTATATGATACCTGACTCTGTTCCTGCTTTTGATCCAGCTCCTGATTTCGAGGCAGCTGAGCCAGAGCCAGAGCCTGAGGTGGATTCTTCTTTCTTTTTACTCGGTCGCTTTTCCCCTGCAGCCTCTTTCACTTGAACTTGAACACTCTTCTTGGGTTTTTCTTTTTTCTTTTCAAAACCCTCTAATAAAGATGAAGAGGATAAGCTGTCTTCGTAAGAACTTGCGACCTCCTCTTTTACAGGATCCTCTTCTAGCCACATGCTGTCTCCTTTTGCAGCCTTTACCATCAGCTCTTGGATTGTGTGTGAACTACGCTTGCTGGTTGCAGTGGTCCGATTACTCCGGATCCCCGTTCTTACCGTATTTCTTGCCGTACTATTACTGCTAGCATTTGAAGATGATGGAAGATTTGTCCGTGTATTGGTATTTGTAGTTGTGGTTGTACTATGTAACCTTGCTAGAGATTTTCCTTGTGTTAATGATCTACTTTTAAAATTTAGCTTAGAGGATTTGGAGGATTTTAAGGTGTATTTTAACTGTAATTTTGATAGGGAGGTAGGTGACTTTTTCCTTTTGAACTTTGCGAAATTCTTCTTGCCTAAACCAAAGCCAAAGGGTAGGATGGACAATTTCTTTTTGGGAGGTTGCTTCCGCAGGTTTGTTGTCGCTGCCGAGGTTTTGACATCCGGAAGCCATGCAGGTGGTGCTTTATGCTCACGTGGAGCATTAGAACCACCACCAATATTTCCTTGAGCTCGAGTTTCATTGGTTGACGACGACGAAGAAGAAGAAGAAGAGGAAGAAGGGGATGATGCGTCTGGTGCTACTGCGGGCGCTATTGTTTGTCTCAATGGACTTGTCTTCCTTGTTGTGGCTCCTGAACTTACATTTGCATCCCCTTTCTCGTGTATCCTGGTCTTACGGATGGTCAATAAATTTATGGGATTATCCCCTGCTTGTCCCTGTCGCGGTTGTCCGAATCCGAATGATGAAGCATCACTGGGTGATTCCTTTTTTAATTTCTTGGAAATGTCGCAAGGTAATAATTCCAGGTTAAATTTAGAAGTCAATCCTCTGATATCCACATTCATGAAGCCTCCTCCTCCTTCACCCCCTTGATGGTGATGGTGATGATTAGTCTGAAGTTTGTCATTGTACCAATTGGTTGGTGTTCGATTACTATTAGCAGTAGTATTGGCACTTTTAATAGTTCCGTGACTTCGCGGAAATGAAAGGGGTGTCATTACTACGGGCTCCCACGCAATTTTCGGTATTTCCATGTGGTTGTTCGAATGATTAGTTGCTGTTGAAGTTGGGCATTTTGAGTGTTTGTTAATCTCATTATCTGAGTTGTGGTTGCGACTTTTTGCTGTTGATGAGGGAGGCTTGTGAGGAGGACCAGATGGATATGGACACGAAAAAGAAAATATTTTGGAGGGAGTCACCTCGGTCGGATTCCAGTCTCGAGGATCGTCCTGGTCTTCCTTCAGCGAAATGAAATCCCCTTCATTTCCACATTTGTTGGTTCGATTTCCGAATTTCTGGATGCTTTCCTTGGAGCTGCTTTCTCCAGTGGGACACATCATGATGTTGTCGTGATCCCGGTAGCAGCCTTTTGTGGCTGTGGAAGAATTTGACGCCTTATTTCCCATTTTTTGTTTTAAACACACCACAATTTTGATCTAATTATAAGTAAGGGACCATAAAAGTATTACGTAACGCGATTTTTGGCCTTTTTCGACACCCTCCCCTAAAAGTAACAAAAAGTAACGGCAGCCTCTAGACCCCCCTTCCAATGTAACAAAATGTAACAACAGCTTCGACCCCCCCTCCTCCGGCCTTTATTTACAAAAATTTTTTACATCCAAGATTTCAAAAACCTACAATTTTCGAAACCTTTACATATCTTTGTCAAAATTGTAACACAAATTTTACAAAAAGAACCAGTTTTTATAACAATTACCTGATTTTACGTAAAAAATCAACAGTTTTGGAATCAAATAATCAATTTTCACCCAAAATAAATGATTTTAACCCAAAATTGCCAATTTTGGTCCAAAATCACCAGTATTGACCCAAAATCACCAGTTTTGACCCAAAATCACCAATGGTCCAAAATTACCAGTATTGACCCAAAATCACCAATAATGGTCCAAAATTACCAGTATTGACCCAAAATCGCAAGCTTTAGCCCGAAATCACCGGTTTTGAGAACAAATCGTCGATTTTGACCTGAAACTATTATTTTTGACCCAAAATCATGAAGTTCGACACAAAATGAAAATTTTGGGCATTAAGGTTTAATGTGTACATGATGGTATTGTGTCAATTTTGTGATTTTTGGCTAAAACTTGTGACTCTATTTTTGGGCCAAAAACAGTCAAGTTTCGGTAAATGTGAGAAATTTTTCAAGGAAGGTGGCTAATCGGATTCATTCGTCGAGTTAAAATTCTTTCTACATCATTTATTCATAATAATGTAATTTTATGAGAGAAATACTGACGACTTTTTTGCCACAAGGTTATATTTTCTGTGGGGACTGATTTTATGAACTCTAAATTCACTTTTTAAGTGGTGGGAAGGATAATTAAAAAGTGATAGGACGTCTATTTCGGAAGCTTGAGAACAAATTTTTTGTGAACATTAGGGGGTAAAAAGTCAATTAGATGCTATTTCGCCGACCACCACCCCCCTAA
>JAQIVE010006323.1:0-11670 GCA_034698285.1 Sminthurinus bimaculatus | reverse complement strand
AAGTTGATGTTCACATGGTGGCATTTTCATGCTTTTTTCATGCACCCGATTGTTTTTTGTTTTGAGTTTACACGTCGGGCGCATGAAAATAACGTGAAATTATCATGTGATCTTGACACGTTTTTTGACCAGGTACGCGCCAAAAAACCGCATCAAACCTCATGATAATCTCATGAAACTTCCTAAGGTTTTTTTAAAGGTAAAAAATCTATGGGATATTATGAATCGTTTACATGCGAATAAATAAATACCAATAATAAACATTATACATACAACATATCAGGATAATGCATATGTGACGAAAGGCAAATAATGAGGTTAAAAATATTGGCAAATTTTAGTATCCACATCCTTTAACTTCATCCGCAGTTTTTCCGGTTTGTCGTTTAAAGCCTCCGGTTCACGACACTGAGGACTTGTATTGCATACATATATGCATTTATGCAATAAACATTGCAATGTTGGTGGCGCGATGGATGACGTTATGAGGCCATTAAAGTGGCGAGGAATTGCGCGTGTATTTTTAATGTGTATGTATGTATTTAGTAAAGGATTGTTCATTTTTTCATACATACATCGCAACTCTGCTGTCTTAATATTTATATGATTGTGTACGTCCACCCATTTTTAATAGAGAGTTAATTTAAGTATTCAGTTAACTACCATTATGTGTGTATGTACGACGCGATAAAAAAACCAACCTATGAACACAGGAAGGTGGAGGACATTAAGTATTGACGAAAAAACAATTGGTGAAGCATAGGGATTTTTTTAAAGACTACTTAAATATGGATTTTAAACACATGTATGTGTGTAGTATGTACACAGGTTGATGAATCCTCAGGAAAAAAGCAAATGTGCAGGAAATGCAGATATATGGGCGAAAAAAGATCATTTTTCGCCAGGTTCATAAGACATGTGTAAATGAGCTTAAAAAATTAAGAAAGTGTTGTGTGCAACTGGATGCATTCAGCAATGCAATGCAAGGCAATGCAAGGGATGCTAAAAAAGTAGGGAGCTTTCCACTGTGCATGCATGAGCGTGTGTCTCTTTTTTCCTGAGAATGCAGCTTCCCGTTTCCATTTTTTGTATATCGTATGTAGGAATGTGTGTAAATTGTCGATATGTATTTTGGCAGGCCATCAATCTCGTCGAAAAAGTGGCTTCGCATCTCATCCATCTCATCTCATCTCAACTCACCTCACCTCACTTGAATCCCTTTAGACTCCCCTTGAATCTGCTGCTCCCTTTCTTTATTCACACGTGGAGTGGAGTACAAACGGAGAGAAACGGCGACGCCACCTCAACTTTTGCCACCTTCTGTTAGAACAACCATAGATTTTACCCTATTTTTACACTCTCTTCCCCTTTTCTCTATGGACCTCGAAGCACCAGGTTTTGTCCCAACCTCAAAACATATTGTGGAGACTGGATGTTTGGATTTTTATCACGGGGAGAAGGTACTGGAGAAATTACTGGATAAAGCAAGGACGTCTCCACACATATACACACACGTAAAAGAATTCTCTGGCTATAAATACATAGAGTTATGATATACTGCAAAAAGGTTCGATGCGTTTATTTTTACATATTTATAGATAGAAAACTGAACCCTTTCCACGCTAAGAATGTATTAGGTTGTGTATCACCCATTTTTCGGGTATTTTCTATTCATATTCGATCCGCTAGAAAAAATTACTCGAGAGCCCGAGCAGCGTGGATACGCAGAAAAGCACAGGGATGTACAATGTACAATGTACATGCTTTTGGGTGATGTGATAAAAAAGTGGTGGGCTATACATTTTTTTTCTTCCTCGTCAGTTTTATCTTTCTCCCCGCCCGTGGAAAAGGGAAAGAAAATTGATTGAAAAAGAAGAGGAAATTCAAACCTTGGTCTTCTCTTTTCTCCACTTTCTCCGCTTTCTCTTTCCTTGGACTTTGACAGTGTGTGCTAGTAGGGGAAAAGTAGAGTAGAGTAGATGATAGATACAAGTCCAAGGAAGAAAAAGAAGACGGAGTACGGTATGAAATTCAATACTGATTTAAGTCGGAGAAAATAAATTCATCTTATCTCGCTCCGCCGTCAATTTTCCAACTCCCCAATTTTACTCCTCTGTAATATACACACACATTTTCCTTCCCATTCCTAGGCAAGGAAAAAAAACGCAGGAGAAAACGCAGAGTGAGAGAGTCGCAGTCCACATTTGCAATTTGCAAGGAGACGACGAAAAAAAGGGCAAGAAATTTTGCAAAGGGTGTCTTCATATCTTTTTTTCCTTCGTCGTCGTCTAGGTTTGGTCGTCGTCGTTTCCATCGTCATCTTTCTCGACCACACGATAGCACATGATTTAATGACTCATGTTACCATGTAGTCCTGGTAAATGGTAACCCAATATTTTCGTACGGTGGCCCGCACATATTTTTCCCATATAAATTATTCTATACATATTCTCAAGGAATTTTTTTACTACGTTCTGGGTTACCGTGGAAATTCGCGATTTTTCGTCTATGGCACAATTTACAGTTTTTTCCTTGGGTTTTTTCCCCAGTAGTCGGATTGATGGACGCGGGATTAATTTTTAAGGAAAAGTAGGGAAAAAATGAAGGAAGTGAAGCAGCCGTTAAATTGAGTGAGTGATGATTATTTTTTATTGTAGAATATTTAAAACGGCCTGCCAAAGGACGTCAGTTTTTGATGTTATTCAGTTCCTGTTTTTTGTATTTTTATTCATAATTTT
Organism: Sminthurinus bimaculatus; assembly: GCA_034698285.1. Lineage (NCBI taxonomy): Eukaryota > Metazoa > Arthropoda > Collembola > Symphypleona > Katiannidae > Sminthurinus > Sminthurinus bimaculatus. Next base: position 8,932 of record JAQIVE010006323.1, on the reverse strand, counting down.
GCAGTTTTATCCTCATCCGCATCAAATTCCACTCGTCCGTCCGTCTGTCCGTCTGTCCGTCGGCCCGTCCATCAGCTGGCCTTCGCTTGACGTCTTCATTTTCATCTCATTTTTTCATTTCCTATATTCCACTTCATTTCACTCTCATGTGTGCGAATTTTCCATTTTTTTTTTGTTTTTCCTCAACGAATCTTGGGATAAATTTCCATCTTTATGCAGGATCAATGGCGCATTCCATGTTTACTATAAATAAGAACAGGAACAATGAACAATGAAAAGCGCGAACTATTCTTCTTCTAAAAATGACGGATTTTCTAGACAAAAGAAACGAGTTAATACTTACTTGGATTTTATTTAGGAAAACAGAAAGGAAGTTTAAGCAAAAGAGAAAAGACTTAAGAAAGAAGGGAATGAAAGTTGATAAAATTGAGAAAATCCAGTCGATTTAGTTCAATTATGTTGTACAATACACACATGGAGCGTCAAACGCAAAAACATATTTAATTAATTCTCGAGTGTTTAAGTGCGGATTGGACTGGGGGACAATGACAAAGATAAGGACAAAGATATAGACAAAGAAAAGGTTAAAGGGAGTTGCTCTTCTTGTGTTTTCAACCCAACCTAACCTTTTGTCCAACTTGTTCAACTCCAACTCCAGAAGTTCAAATCCCCAAGTGTACGGGACAACAATAAAACGGAGGACAAAAGATGAGGCTCAATGACTAAGTAAGAGTATTTGTGCGTACATTGTAAATATTTATTTATGTATTTAAAGACACCAACCACAGACCAGACAATTCGCCAAAATGGTTAAATGCAGAACAAAAGACGACTCGTCATTTCTTCATCTCATCACCAGTTGCTATTTAGGAAAATAAAAAGAATATTCTGTAGCATTAAAAAACTTGGAAATTTTAACTCTGACATTTTTGAAAAAAACCCCAGAAATTCGCCCGTCTAAAATTAAAATCGACACCAACGTTTAATTTTGGTGATTTGCAGTTGAAATGCTCAAGTGTTTATTGCTCTGCAATTCGACGACTTGCGACGAACCAAACCGTAATAAATAAATCATGAAAAAATTGTAAATAAGGAAGGGAATTTTTTTTTAAAAAAACATGGAAAAATCATTTTAATTTGCGTGTATAAGTACATATTTAGGGTAATTATTTAAAACGGACGCGCCGAAATATTTATTATGCGTCATGTATTTAAAAAGTGGAGCATTGACGGACGGAAATAATGGGATAAATTGTGAAAAGTTGAGGGAAATGGGAAATAATAAAAGGCGAGCAGGGGAGATAACTAAATTATTTTTGGCCGTCTTTGCTGCAGCAACCGTCTCTTCTTCCACTTCCTGGCTTCCTACTCTTCCTTCATCAGCTCCTCTGTTTACTGTTTACACAGACGGTGCGGAATTGCAGCAGCAGCAGAAGCAGCAGCACCAAATTTAACACCTTGGCAATTTTGGAATTTAGCTCGAGCTGAATTCCAATTCAAACTCGATATTTCAACCGTTGGCGTTGCCATGAACTCGATGATGATATTTTCGTTGCGTCTTTATGCGAATGCTTGACAGTCTCCATAAATCCGGATGCATATTCCATATTTTCATTTTTCAGCTAATTATCCTGCTTGTCTATTTAGAGAGAAGTAGAGAGAGAGAGAGAGAGAGAGAGAGAGAGAGAGCCAAAAATAAAAGCAAGGTTAAAAGTGTGAAAAGATACCTTTACAAACATGTATGATGTATGTAGATTGTAGTTGAGTGAGGAGAGGACAAGGATGAAATATTTGCAAAAACATGGGAAATTGGGTTGAGAACTCTCCTTCCGTGAGACCCGTCCATTCATCTAAATAGAATATTGACGAGGGGCCAACCAAATTGCTACAATATGTGTGTAGTGTGTACGTGGAAAATTTTACATAGATGAGTCGTATTTGTGTAGTGTAAAGCATATTAGTTACGGTAGGACGCATGTCGATATTTAATATTTAGGTAGATTTCGCCCACCTTGTCCAAATAAACTGTCCCGCTTTCTTCCTTGTTTATGTGAGAACCATCATCATCATCAGCAATTTAAACTGACGCAGATTCTATTTTTTACCTTGTCATACATCCATACATACATAAATTGCTTGCTTGTTTCTCGTTCGCTGTGACTTGTTCATTCAACTGGCTGTAGTCTGCATGCATGTAATATTGTACAGCGATTTATACAGCGATTGAAATGAGTTATTAACGTTTTTACGTATATTTTTTCAGACGTCTATATTACCTACTGCGGAATAATGAGAAGAGCGAAGAAAAAAACGCAAAATCTTCACGCTCATGTTTTCAAGGATTTATCGTTCAACTTTTTTAAAATTTACCGAGACACTCATTGTCTACGTATTTAGTTTTTTTACAAAAACATTTTGTACTTTGTACCCTTTGAAAAAAGTCTTATCAAATCTTGAGAAAATTTGATGAGATTTGACAAGATTGACAGTTTTGGACGAGATTTTTATAATATTTCATCAAAATCTAGTCAAAAGTTGATAAAAATTGAGATGAAGATTTCCCACCAAAAACGTGTCGAAATTTCATGAGATTTTTTGATAAAATTTTTTCCTAAGGGTAGTTGTTCCAAGTATTTTGAATATTTTCATAGTTAATCACCCCGCTCCCATCTACCATCTACCATTTCCTGCATTGCAAAGAAAACCGTGATTTAGTGGGGTGAAAAATGAAAAAACGAAAATTAAAATTAAAATTGCAATATTTCATAAATAATGAGAATTTTGAGACATTTTTGCCTGTTTCTCAAAGGTGAGCCGCGACTTTCCCCAGCTGCTGAATTCTACTTAAAAACACAGAATTTTTTCCAGGATCCAACGAAATTTAGATTTACTATCTACCTGGAGAAAGTCTACAGGTAGAACGTCAACTATGGAACTGGAGAAAGTAAAAGCGAAAGTGTGGTCAAAAATACTGTAGATTGACTGGTCTACAGTATTTACAATCTACGTTTAAAAATTTGAGGAGAAACCAGCACCACTTGGTATTGAACTGGTTTTCTCTTCCACACTTTCTCCGTATCCGGGTGAAAGTTTGTAAAGAGAAAGTACGTTGGATTCTCTGTCTCTGTACAATGTAATATCGTGCTCATGCAATCCGCCGCCTCGCCACGTCCCCATCCTATGACCGCTCGTTTTCAAGATATGAAGGAGCCAGCAAGATGAAAACGAAGAAAATGATGAAGGCAAAAACAAAGACGGCGGAAGATGAGGACGTTGAGGAATTTTGATGATACTCACTCATATATCCGTATAATATAAAAGCAGGTTGAGGAGGATCTGGAGAAAGTAGTAGAAAGTAGATGGAGGAGGGACGCTTGTGTATGTGTATGTGTGAGTATTCTGGCAATTTACATGGAGTCCATGATCTGTAATTAGGGATCTAATGCCCGTAGCTTAGGCACTGTATTATTACATGTATGAATATATGCATGTCTTTCGACTCCAGTCAATTCACATCACTCCAGACAGAGTATGCAGACTTTCTCCCGACGGACTTTCTCTCTCTCTGCTTGCTTTCTCCACAGTCGAGTGAAAGTCTTCTTCTTCGTGTCTTATAAATATGTATGTATGTACACTGTACACATGGAAAGCATAAGGTGAGAGTAGGCAAATGAAATGGTAGAAAAGGCCATTTCATCATGAGACTGGAGTACTTTCTCCAGTACTTTCTCCACGGCTTTCTTCGGTAGATACACATAACATACGAAGAGCAGAGTAGATAGTAGATAGTAGATACTCCTCTTCATCCAGTTCGACGCTCGGCACTGAAACTACTCCTGGAGCTCCTGGAGCTGGAATTGAACCTGCTGCTGCTGCTCTGGCCCTGGAACTGGGACCGAATCGGGAGAAAATGTGAAATTCTCACCACGTCCCGCCGTAACTCCTAATTGCGTTTTTCTCCCGACTTACTCCTCGTGACCCTTTTCTCCCGCTTTCTCTGCTGCTTTCTCCGCCTTTTTATCGTCTTATTTTTCTTCCGCTCTTCAACCTATTCAACAAGACTTTGTTCTTTCACTGTATGTATACTATATGTAGTCTACTTGATATCCCCCGGAACCTTTCTGCGTCCTTTGTTTTGGTCCTTGTCTTTTCCCCAACTTTCACCCATGGAAAAAGACAATCGTGTCAATTTTGGGGAGAACTACGAATTTACTACTTAAACAGAAGAAGATGCAGGCTGTGTATAAATATTTATTCTTGTTTTGTGGGTTTCATTGTGTATTTCGGCGTGTAATTTGACGCCGATACAAAATTTTGTAGAATTGTCTCACCTGTCTAAATTTCTTGTGCAGACAAAATCAAATAAATATTTAACTTGGCAACTAGATAATTTCCCATTCTCGTGATGATAATTTTCCGTCCTCTTGATTTTGTTGCTCTTGAGAAGTATTCAAAGCTTTCCTGTTTTTCAACAAATGATGATGATGATGATCATGATAATGATGATGCTTTCACCACTTTCTCTGTGGAGAAAGTGGTAACTCTGGGCTTTTGGATTTCTTGGAAAAATATGTATGTGCGGCATAAATGTGTAAAATATGAAAGGACTTTGCGGGAATTTCCTGGTCCCGTGTTTTGTGGCTCCTTTTCTTCCCTCGTCGTCGTCTTCGTCTTCTTCTTCAATTTCCCATCATCGTTTTAATTAAGTCGAAGATCGAACCGCATATGACACTCGAGCACGGGATACGACACGACACACCACAGCATATCATATTATATTATTATACCAAACGAGGGTAAGACAAGACAAGCCAGGCCAAACCGCGGCAAAGTGCGCCATCCAAATTTCCCATTATTATTTAAATTACCAACCGCCGCCGTCGTCGTCGCCGCCGCTCTTTCTATAAATACACGCTGGATACAATTGCAGCTTTGTGGGGAAGCGGAATTTTGTAGGAGGAACAAAGACGGAGAACGCTGTGAAAAAAATGTGGAGAAAGATCCCATCATCTTTTTATGTAAACGAGGGGAGAAATATCGACGGGTGTAGTGTACATAATCACGTGGAGAAAGTTTGCTTTCTCTTTTGCATCTTTTCCTTTATTTAGACGCGTGGTGTGGGGAAATTCGAGTCGAACAAGTCGATTTAAATTATGTCAAGAAAGTATGGAGAAAGCATGGAGAAAGGCGTTGGTGAAAGTAAATTGCAGTAAGCACATTTGTGTGTGTGTGTGCGTGTGTGTTTACACATGCATACATAATGCATTCCATTCCACTGTAAATTTACAGCGCGGTCACATGAGCGGAAAATCATATGGAGAAAGTCCTGGAGAAAGTCGGAAGGAAATTTTTTCCGTCTGCTTAAAATTGACTGTAACAGGATTTTACTCGGGTGCTTATTGTATTACACAGTTTATGGGAAACGGCGGCTTGCTTTCACTCCCACTTTCACCAGCACATGAACATGTATGTTGAACAAGTCAACTTTCTCCAAGGAAAATTATGTAGGGGGTGTCAATAAAAAATGTAGGAGCATTTGCATAAATATATGTATGTATGTATGCATGTATGTTGGGGGTGGGGGTGAATTATCCCTCAAATTTGCACCCTAAAAATACGCTTTCTCCCACTTTCTCCAAATTTTCATATCCAGAGGACATTTTATTTCGATATGGATATATTTCAATTGAAAATAAAACCCGGTATTTCTTGCGATTTCAATGGCTCGGAAAAGATTCGATAAAACGTATCGATTTGGCGGGAGAAAATTAGGATTTTTCCTTTCAACAATTCAATTTTTGATCCCCCGAAAAATCCGCAACGAGGACAACAAGAGAAAGCTGGAGAAAGTAGAAAAACCTTTTATTTCACCCTCCTTTTAGTATAAGTCTAGTTTTTCTCCAGTCATCCAGTCGTCAGTTTTTTTCTCCAGCCACCGACTCCACTGCCACGACGACGACGACGACGACGACGACGTTTAATGGTTGACTGTTGATGGGCCAGGATTTTCCAGTGGAGAAATTCCAGAGGTCATTTGTCCGCTAATCAGGTGGAATGAGTGCGATGGCTGAGTGAGTGAGTGACGTGAGCAATTTTGTGTGCACGACCAGTTTCGCGTGGAGAAAGTCGGAGAAAGTTACAACCACGTATATATGTACATATATGTGTGTACATATGGAGAAAGTACTGGTGAAAAAAAATGGAAAACAAAGTCGACGCGATATTACCATGACAACAGTATTTGTGGTTTGGAGCCACCACCACCAATAACACCACCACTGCACCACTGTCCTAATGGGACTTTCTCCGGACTTTCACCAAATCAAGAGAAAAATGTGGAGAAAGTCCCATTCGTTTTCATCCCGCATCTCAATGTACATGTGTGTATATATATGTATGTATAGAAGAAAAAACGACGACTTACACAGAAAGAAAGCAAAAAAAGAAAGTTAAAGTGAAAGCATGGGAGAAAGCCAAAATAGAGATGGAGATGTGTGATATAGAATTTTCATTTTGCCCGTCCGCCGACGTTCGTTTTATCTCCATCTTATCTTGAAGGAAGCCCAGACACACCAGACACAAGATTAAATTACACATCCTCTACTTTCTCCACATTTTTTTCGACACTTTCTCCCTTAAATAGCTTTCGGAGAAAGCCGTGTTAAAAATGGCCCAGTGTATACATACATACATATATATGTACATACAACTCAAGACTCAATTCAAGTAATACTCATCAGTTTCATTAGTCACTCGCGCCTTTCCCCGCGAGTTGCTCACGAACAGGGTGAAAGCATGAGCCCAACTTTCACCGGGCATTTCTATACATATATATATGTATGTGTGGTGTCGATCGGCGGCTTTCACTAGAGTAAGACAACTTTCTCCATGGGATATGAAACCACATTACTATTTATTAAAGTTACTTTCAGCGCACTTTCTCCCACCTTATCGTATCATATCATATCTTGACATGGGTGAAAGCGCGTAAAAATAAACCCGAACAAGAGCCCCCGTTTTATTTTGCTTTCTCCGCCGTGTGAAGAGGCACAATATTTTGAGGAGATTGTGAATAGAAAAAAAATTCGGAGAAAGTGGGAGAAAGTCGGAGAAAGTCCTTTTTACAAGTTTTCAATTCTCCCACCCCTCAATTTTATCTGGGACGGAATTAGGATGGCGATGGTGATGTAACTTTCTCCGGCTTTCTCTTTCTCCTATACATACTGGTCAGCTTCTTCTTTATCTTCCGCTTTCTCCATACCTTTGCCTTTTCCGGGAAAAGTTCACGTTCAAGTGGAGCAATGTACGGAAAAGAAAAGCCGATAGTTTGGTTTGAGTGGAGAAAGCGGAGGAGTGAAAGGAGGGAAAGCTGGAAATAAAAATAAAAAAAAGTGGGAAAAAATACATCCATAGAAACATACATGGACTTTGAGTTTCTCTGGGATTTTTCAAACCCTTTTTCTCCAGGAATAAATAGTTTTACACTAGCCAAGCCTATGGAGAAAGCAGAACCTGGAGCAACAGAAACTCACACCAAACCACGAGAGAATCACAATTTCCCACAGCCATACATATGTATATATGTATGAGCTGACATGGAAAGAAATGAAGTGAAATGAAATGAAATAAAATAAAGTGAAAGGGAATGAATGTGAATTGAGTGTATAGGGTGGTCTTCAATTGGCCAGGCTATCCAGCTTGATAGATCAAATCAAATGATTGAATTCAATGATGAAATCTTTGTGGAATCTTTCTTTCCCGCATTCTCACCCTTTTTTTGTATATACTCGCGGTTATTTCAACCTTTGAAAATGAACCCACACCGCACCACCATGGAGCGAGGCCGCAAGCACAGAAAATCCACCACAGATGGGACAAAGAATTGACCCGCAACTTTCACCACAGATGCTACTTTCACTTGCCTTCCCTTTTTTACTTTCTCCGCCTTTCTCCGCCTTTCTCCGCTTCCGACGGTCCAGCTTACTTGGACCGTCGGACCCCGAGTGTTACATAACAGAACATGGCAGTGCTTTCTCCTGTTGAAAATATCGAGGTACTTTCTCCCGGACTTTCACCAGCACTTTCCCTCCGCTCCTGATAAATAGAACTATATGGAGAAAGTCCGATTTAATTACCCGCATCGACTAGGAAAACCGCGGTTTTTTAAAACGGTTTTTGCAAATTCTTGGTCAACTTTCTCCGGCTTTCTCTTTGGATTTTCAGACAATATAATTAAATGCAATGTCATAAAGCAACAAGGTGAAACTTGGGCAGAAAGGAAAGAAATGAAGGTGAAATTTATAGCGGTGAAAGCCGGAGAAAGTCATTATTGATGGCGGTAAAGGAATGACTGAGTGAAAGCGCGGAGAAAGTGGTACAGACTGCAAAACTGCCCAAAGAGAAATCAATGGGCTGTTGCTTTCTCCTTGGCTACTTTCTCCAGTTTTTTACCTTGCATACCTACTTTCTCCACGGTAATTTTGATAAAGGGCCTCCAGTTAGCGGGTTTATCGGACTTTCTCTATGCTTGCTATTCTATTATTTTTTGGTTGGTTCATTTTTTCAAAATTTACCAACTTTTCAAAGGCTGTCAATTTTTATTTTGCGTTTATGACGACCCGGTGAAAGCAATGAATCGTGTTCTACTTTCACTGCCCAGTTTTTGTTTATATGTATATATACAAGGAGAAAGCAAATATTTGCGAGGAGTTTATGCGATCATTTGTTTATATTATGAATTTCTGGTATAAATTTGCTGTAGATTCTACAATGGATGCAGCAGCAGATGCAAACGCCGATGCAGAATTTTCTCATCAACGGGAATCTGACCGCGGACAAATTCCCGTATGTTGTTGTAACGTCTGGCAACAAGAAACTTGGAATGGGTTTGAAGCTGTGTCAAAACCAAACCAGTGAATATTTTTGGATGCCC
>JAQIVE010006322.1:0-11671 GCA_034698285.1 Sminthurinus bimaculatus | reverse complement strand
ACGCACCACGTATATAGGAATGTTGCATTTCGCATGGAAGCGATATTCAAGTTTCAAGTATAGTCTATTTTGTGTTTGGATCACATGCAAGAACAATTTCTCGTTCATCGTTCTGTAACTGAACGGGAAAGGAGAGGGATATTTATGTCTTTCTCTCCCTACCTTGGATTGGAGACAGGAAAGACCTGTCTTTTCAAAGTCAAAAAGTGACAAAGTGTACAAGGTGGGAAGAATAATAAATAAATAAATAGTAGATGTATGCATAGAGATAGTTGAGTACACATACTGAGGGAAAACTGTGGAGAAAGTCCACGAGCATCTCCATTATTTCTATTTTATTCTAGGGTCGGGTGTCATATGATACACGAGGATAAAATATATAATGCACATACCTATAAGAGATTTAGATTCGACTTCATTGCAATACACATAGTTGTATAGTATAAATACATATGACACTTGTATAGGAATCATCCACACTATCATATGATATGTACATTTGTATGAAAGTGTCCCTGTGTCTGGCTGCATGTGTTTCTAGTTTCTATGATAGATATCGAAATTCATGTTCTGCCTCATCCAACTCTCGCCATTTTCTCTGTCCTACTCGCCAAACAGTTGTATACAGTAAAAGATAAACACAGATATACAAATACATACACACACAGATATTTTCACACAAACAAACGACAGAGAAGTGAGAAACAGTTACAAGAGATAGAAAAGGAGGACAAAGAGTACAAATACAAGGAGCCACAAAAAAAACGATGAGCATCATCATGGTGATCATCGTCATGTTTTGTGCGAGTGTGTGTGAATGTGAAATGGTGGAAATGATGCGTTTAAGTAAATGTGAAAAATGTTCGGGGTGTTTATCTTTGTCAATTGGATTCTATTTTTCTCCTTCATCCTTTTCTTGTTCTTTGTTGTTTCCTATACCATCTCCTTGTGCATATCTAAATTCCAATACTTGTATGTCAATATATGAACGGAACACTAAGTCTCGACCGTGTGTTTTTGTTTCTTGGTTCTTCGTCTATGTACATACATTTAAAAGAAAATAAAAAAACAATGAAAGAAAGAGAGAAAGAGGAGGGAAAGAAAGGACTGGAGGATAAAGAGTATGGGAAAACTCTGTTTTGAAAAATGATGTTTGTGCAGGTAAGATATCTCATCCGCTCCTCATCCTCATCCTCCCTCACACAACATGCATTATACTGACGTACACATGTGTGTTGTCGCTGTTGTCAAAGGAGGAAAAACTTATGTTGGACTCAAATTCAAGCCTCTGACAAACTCAACTTTAGTTTCAGCTTCGCCGTCAGCTCCAGCTTGAACTGCAAAACTATCTCAACTTGGACTGTACTGTAAAAGTGAGCAGAGGAGAAAGAAACCAGACACTCTTTTGATGTATGCTCCTCAATACAAAACACACAAGGCAATACAATAATATATAATACAATAATGGACGAGTATGTGTACATGTATATGTTGCTAGCTAGAAATAGAAAGATAGAAGGATGGAAGATCTTTTGGCGTGGCTCATCTTCGTCTTCGTCTGTTCGCCTTCCTCCTCCACCTCCTCATCCATTGCCTTTGTCCACACATATACGTTGAGTTTTATAAAGAAATGAAAGGACCAAAGAGGAAGACGACATTCATCCTCTCCACAAATATACAGGCGAGCTAGTGTGTCCAACTTGTGCTTTCATCCAATGTGTCCAGGCACTGGAAAATGAACCCTTTTGCACAAGTGCTAAAGTAAAACACCTGTCGAAACTAGATAAATGCTTTTGAGGTGTTAAACAGCAAAATATGGATACATGACAATGTAATAATAATACGACAATAATGTTTTTTAAAGCGCTCGATTTTAAAACATCACGTCATCCGTAAAAGTGATGAAAATGCATAACTTCATAAGATCAGCACAGCAGAGAATATTTATAGAATAAAACAATACATGGCGATTTGGCCATTCCTCCAATGCCAGAAACCATAGAATTGCACCTGGCTTACATGCAATTCTATGGTTTTGGGGCATTGGAGAAATGGCCAAAGTTGTAGACACGGACCCACATAATAGTTTTAATTTCTGCAGCCCTTCTGTCACTGAACTGACCAAAACTTCTGTTTTTTTGATAAAGTAAAAGGAAATCTATTTAGAGTTGTCCAAATTACCAATTAAAGGACTTTTGTGTGTGTTTTAGAGTTATTTCCTGTCCTTCTTCCTAATTTTTTTCGTAATAACCTATACCTAACCAAAGATTTGAAGCAGGAGCACAAGTTAAAGCTCGTAAAATTCCAGAGAAATTTTGAAATGTGAAAACGGTTAGCTATTTATGTCTTGGAATGATTTTATTTATTTCTTGTCTCTTTTCCAGGGACTCTCCACATCGGTGGAGGGTGACGCATGACCGTTGGACGAGAACGTTCATTCTGAGTTAACCACCTTCGATTTTTTTGCGGATAATATCATGGTAAGCACAGAAAGGGAGAAAGATGCGGAGAGAGAGAGAGAGAGAGAGAGACTGAGAGAGAAAGACTTTGTATGGCACAGATATAAGTACGATATGAGGAAAATGCATAATATAAGCAAGGAGCTGCATACAAACATCTGATTCTCCATTCTGCTCTCCTCCACGCTGTATCTACATTATATTAATATTGTTCCTATAGATAGAACTATACAAGTTGACTGTGTTGCACTGTACACAGCATAAACGTAACTATCATACTCGTATGCAGAGCCTTTACGCTCTTTTATGCCTTTGCTTTTACTTTTTCTTCTATACTTTTACTACTGTAAGCCGTAAACTGTAGTTTAAGCTTGACTCGGATTTCCCCATCTCTTTTCCCTCTTCCTATCTCTCTCGCTCTCTGTCTCTCTCTTTTGGCTTGCCCAACATGCAATACAATGTAAGAAAGTATACACGTTGAGCACACATGCACTATGCAGGCAACACACGTTCGCTATCTTTATCTTTGAATTCCAAATCCAATATTCGGTATAAAGTATACATGCTAATACACATATGCAAACTGCAAATACACAAAGTACAAACTAAAGACATAGGCATACCACATACACACTACACACATGTTCATGAAACACATTGTCCCTATAAACTGTGTACTATGGTATAGAGTGCATGTACAGGGGTTCAAGAGCCAAGAATAAGAGCCAGAACAATAGCCAGCCAGTTTTATTCTTTTATTTCCTTCTCATACCCATTCTCATTTACTCCCATTTTGTCCTGTAGATTACCTATAAGATGATTTTTATATTCCACATTATTTTGTCGACTGGAGGCATTTGCTCCAAGTTCTAGAGAGAAAAAAAGAAGAATTTTTTTACTGGTATAAATTTTATTCATCGTCTTTCTCTTCCATTTCCTTCCCTTTCCTTTCCTTGTCTTTTTCTTTACTTTTCCCTTTGCCTTTCCCTCAACATGGAACATTAAATGTCCGGTGGCCGTTCGTTGTGTCGCGGGAATCGACAGACCAGTTGACAGCCATTTCACAATTCGCTCGGTTTTTTTTCACATAGAATGACATAATAATGTGTATATAGATACGCACATAAGCATAATGATGATGGTGATTATTATTACTAGAAAAAGGCCTACGACCTATAACACATGGTCAAAAAAATAAAAGTAATATCAATCTATGTATATGAAATAAGAGACCAATCCAACATGTGTGCATCATTATAGGAAACGTGTGGAGCATGTGTAAGATAAGTAAGTAAGTGTGTTGTGGTTGCCATATAATATAATGTATGTGTACATATGTAGTTGGCATATAGTAGAATGTAAGGTAAAATGGAAACGAGAAAAATATAGACGAAAGTCTCACTCACGCTCTTTCGTTCGTTCATGGTGTCCGTGGTGTGGTGTGATGTACACTTTGTACACTGTACAACTTTTATCGTCTTTTTTATATTTTATTTACCTGAGCTACACCTTCCTTTATTTTTTTCAACTCTCTGCCTCACTTCATACCATCTAATGTGTCAATAAATATTATCTATATGCATATATAATGTGCATTTCCATCGCTTCATTTCAACTCCCACGTCCAATCTCAAGTCGATAAAAGGCTTAATCATAAGAATGATAACAATAATAATAAAGGGACCTAAAGAAATTATTTACCTCTAAACTGTCCTATCAAAATAGTATTGTGAATGGGAAACGGAGAGAAAGAAAAAAAATTATTTGAACATTTAAAAGCATTTTAACAATCGAGTCTCAAGAGGGAAGCTAATGTCGGCTCAAGAATCTTTGAGAGACTGCATGGAAATGAATCACAATCGTGTGAATTTGAGGTGACTCCCGGGTTTTTGAAGGAAAACGGATGGAATGCATTAAGTTTCAAAATGAAATGAGGTTGAAATGATATAGCGTAGAGATTTGATAGACACGTTAGATACCTATGTATATAGGTATAACACTGAGCACCGACATTGAGATGAGAATTGAAATTGGGATTCCAGATGAAAACAAAAAGGACTCAAATTTCAATTCGGAAGTAAATCCTCGCATCATATTTTTTCAACTCAAATCGAACCACAAAATCGAAATCAGTTCATGTTATCCCTTTTTCGCAGACTTACTCAGACAGAGAATCAGCTGGAGAGAGTGAAATGGCGTGACCTATACTATTACACTGTGCACTTAATGTCACTGACTGAGGAGCAAACTAACGTTGGAACTGACAATGAGTCGTACATAGTTGGAATTCATAGAAAGGCGCAGATAAAAGTAAAGATAAATATATAGATTACAAATTGTAAGGAAAAGTACAAAAAGTACTGGACCCTGCAGTTAAAAAAACTGTTACAGTGGAAACATTGAGCTAGAGGTATGGGGAAAATAATGACAGAAGACTTAATATATATGAGCTAAGATTGTACGAGGAACCCTCGTCGAGGATCCATTCCATTTTTATTGAACTTGTACTCCATTCACAGGCACAATTTTTTTCAGCGGGATAATACACCCTGTCCATATTATGAATTCATATAAAATATTTATATAATATTATAAAATCTGTCTTTGTATTTTTGTGTTGAGGATTTGTCTCTTCTTCGGGATCGACAACAAATACAAAGTGGAGTGTCCCCTAGTCGAAATGTTGAGACTCGATGAGGAGACACCCGCCGCTAGGTAACGATTACAAACATATACAGTAGAACCCCTCTAATTGAGACAAGGTTTTTTCGTTTTTTCTCGTAGAAAAGGAGTTGAAAAACTTTAAAACTATGAAATGTACTTTCATTACCCGGTAACCAAACTATGTATGTTTTATAGTTTTGAAGTTTTTTAACTCCTTTTCAAAGAGAAAAAAAGGAAAAAACCTTGTCTCAATTAGAGGGGTTCTACTGTATATGTATAGCGCCCTTATGACAATGTTTTTACACAGGCACAAACACACACAGAGGATCGCTGATTTACAGCAATAGTAGAAGTAGATAGCATACCCATACACAACATAGTTGAAAGAGCAGGATGTAAAAATTGCAAATTGTCAGGTTATAACTGTGTGATGTAATTCCCAGTAATGTAACGTAATATGTAAAAAATCCTACTGGCAACTATTGTAGAGATGCATATCTAGCAATATCTATGTATGTACGTAGTAGGCTTGAAAGATCAGCAAAATGAATAATATTGAATCTTGGAAAATTCAAGAAGCAAAAGATGTACACTATATACATTCAGTACGTAGAAGTGAACACGATTCGCTGCTTTCATGTTAATATTACTTGTTATTTCTTTCTCTCTTTCTATCGTAAGTATTTACTTGCATTGTATATGATAATACGGTCCAACTTGTTCTGGTTCTGATGACTTCTGATATGTTTGTGTGCTGATTGTGAGTGTCATCCTTCGTGTTGCGCTACCGATACGTTGTGTTGGTCAAAGTCATACAAAGTGGCATGAAACAACATGAGGATAGTAAAATATTATAAGCGCATCTCACTATAATATGATATTATGAATACGGCAATAATAAAGACATACACAATCTTACAGTTCATACTTCATACTACGTATTATGGTACGATATGACAAGATGTGCTACGATACTACTGTGATACGATTGCTATGCATACTTTGTATGTACTCGCACAAGCTAGTCACATTTCATGTCCATTGCCGTGTTATCCATTGTCCATCCATATCCATCTTAATCTCCACATAGGAATGAAAGCAAGTCAAGCCATCAGGCCTGGATAGAGAGCAGGAGAGAGGAGTACAGTTAGAGATCGAAAGGAATTCCAAGAAAATTGTTATGCATACCTAATACATATTCGCAATAGCAATTCTCAATTCAGTCTCGCGGAAGACATTCTTCCAACATCTTCAATCTCACATCTCACAAAACATATCACATGTGTTTCCTAACTGCATAGGTAATACCATGTACACAATCGTTCCTTTTTACAAACAAGGAGCACTAACAACAACAGCAACAAAGAAATATAGCTTGACTCGCAAATATACGCATTTTTTATCCCAGGAAGTTTTACTTTTTCATTTTAAAAAACTTTATAAAATCTTTTGATATTCTCCAAATAAAATTTCCAAATGAACATTGAACATTACTGTGATTTCGAAATCCGGATTTATTTCATACACATGAAATTCCCCGGTGTTTTTAATTACGTAAATTAACATTAATGGAAATATGCTTAGTTCTTAAAAGTATTTTGCATCATATTTTGGAAGGTATAGAAGCAAGTGGTCATTCTGCATTTTTGGACCAGTGTATGCGTATATCCTAATCCCCACAATATAGACACACACATGCACACAAACTAATATGTTATATTCAATACTGTTTGATTATTCGTAATGATACGAACGAGTCAGCTATAGTTCACAAAACGAACCAGGCCATTGCATTGGATTTGCCGAGTCATTGTATACATATTATAT
This sequence comes from Sminthurinus bimaculatus, assembly GCA_034698285.1. Classification (NCBI taxonomy): domain Eukaryota; kingdom Metazoa; phylum Arthropoda; class Collembola; order Symphypleona; family Katiannidae; genus Sminthurinus; species Sminthurinus bimaculatus. Next base: position 4,721 of record JAQIVE010006322.1, on the reverse strand, counting down.
ACTTGCAATCTAAGACGTATTATCGTACCAAGCATGGATATGCATACTTATGCACACGTATTCATCTTTTTCATCTCCTCTTTTGCCACTTTGTACATTATATAATGTAAAATACATTGTGTTCCTACAGTGCCTTCGTTCTTTTCCCCCTGCGTCTTCTCGACTTTTTCGCCTCCATCAAGTATAGTGTGTTGCATGCGTATTGTATTGAGTATGCTTGTGTATTGTGTATACACGTACATATAGTTACATTTATGTGTGGAGAGTTGAGACTGTAAATTCCTCTTCTGCGTCTTCTTCTTCTTCATCCTCCACGCTCATTGTATTTTCTTGGTATAGCCAACTTGGTATAGCCAACACACTTCGCATTGCATTGCATGACATGGCATATAGTTGATATAACAGGAGATGAGTATGCATTCAAACAGCAAACAGAGGGAGAGGATGAAGAACATATACTGATATGGCTGCGTGCAGCCCGATTCTGGTCCTCTCAGTCAGTCGGCAAATAGAAACACAACTGCTGAGGTTGGTGTTGTGGAACTCTCTCTCCTCCTTTTTTCATATTGACTTGCAATTTGCATTGCATTGCAATTGCATTTCATTTCAACTCATATTTCAAGTCTGCATGACACTTTCTGTGTTTGCAAAAATAAATTGTCCACATCCACCTCAACACAGCACAACACTACAAACAATTAAGGCATATCAATCACTAAACTTTAAAAAGGCAAAGTAGCAGAAAGATCGTGCGTAGATCAAAGATCCGTGTGTGCAAATTAAAATCAAATTCAATAACAATATCAAATTTAAAGTGACAAATAACGTATCAAAAAAATTACACATTGAAAATTGGACATTGATATCTATAAATTATATCATTCCCATCATTATTTGTTTGTTAAAAATTATTGTTCCTCATCTTTTGGTGTTCAAATCTATGCATAAATAAATAGCTGTAACTATATTACTACAAATAATATAGCGAGAGTGAAGAGTGAAGATAATATTCTTACAAATAGTCCACGACATGGTAGAATAAATCGTCCAGTTAAACTAATTATCATTACTATTATATTAAACAGTACAAGAATATCCTACAACATATAAATAATATACATTAATTATTGTATTACAGTTTATCAATCAACGTAAAATACCTGATATATCATTCAATAATATAAAGATATAATATCTACGAATTCATTACAGTATATCGTCATTTATCATAGTCGTGAGCGTGATACCTGTAGAAATATCAGCACTAATATTATATAGATAGTATTATTGTTGTTGGTGCGAATTTCCTACGTACAATTCCTACATAAAGTGGCAACGTGCAAAAGACAAAGGAATCAAAGAGCCATCGGGTAGGTATACAACTGAGGCAAACAACCTTGAGTCGGCAGCAACAAGGTCAAGAAGATGACCCGAGTTCACCTCTTAATTGCCCCCACCATCAACGATCTTTGAACAATCAGGATTTTCAACTCTTTTTTTGTTCCTTGTTTTTGGTTGGCATTTTTCGTGTTCGTCAACTTTGTCACTTGTGCTTGGTTTGTGTTATGGCAGCACTGATTGTTGACTGTTGAGTTTATAAATTATTGATATCGATTAACAGTGAACAGATGGGAACAGCAAAAAAAAAATTACGACCAACTGTGACAAAATTTCATACCCAAATCCAAGAAAAAAAACTGTCAACTGTGCAAAGTGCAAGCCATCATCAACATTGACAGAAAGTTACATCAGCAAAAATGTCAAATTGAACAACAAAAATCCCCAAAGGAATTTATTAAAAATTGATAGAGAAAAAATATCTCCGGCACCGTAGGTAGTCGAATTCTATCTAATAATACTGTTGTCAGTCACGTCACATCAAGACACAACCAACAACCAAACCTACATATTATATGATATAAATATATATTGTACACAATATATAGATGTTGGTCCTTTGACACCAATTTTCAGCTCGTGTCGGTCTCCTATCCTTTGTTTTCTTCTTGCCTCATTCCAATTCCAATTTCCATTTTCATCCTCCATCGATCCGGTATACGATAGAGGACAGCTAAAAGAGAGTGAAAAGCGGGAAAGAAACTTGTCATTCCTCCTTAGTTGTCGTCGTGGTTCTCTCCTCTCGTTATTTTCATTTCGAGGGTTTTCTTGTCACCCACCAACCATCAGCCATAAACCATCGACGTTGGCCAGAGGATCCAAATTATCCATGTATTATACATGAGAGAATGTCATATGCTCTGGCTCAGTGTGACACACAAGTGACAACTGATGACTGCCGTCCGACTACGCTCACAGTCACAGTCCCACCGTCTGGATAGAAAGAGAAAAAGGGTGGAGGAGAGAACACGGACAGGACAGGGCAACAGCCGCTGCCGAACAGAACACTGAATGCTCAAGGCTTGTCACTGTCAGTCACGATCAAGACACATTTACATACATAATAAAGGCAAAAGTCCAGGACAAAATCAGAATCGAAAGCAGGGTCGACATCAAAATTTCTTTTTCTCAACACTGCAGCAATACACCAGGTTATCTTCTTCTTCGCGATTGACCATGCACTGTACTTTGTGATATAATCAATAAAATATATCAAATTATAGATTATACACATGACCCAAGTACCAGGCAAGTACATATTTTCAACAAGTCAAACAGGCAAATAAAGAGAAGGAAGTACTAAGAATAGTTTAACCTTATACTTGTTAAATGTATTCCCATAAATAATACGTTGAGTAGTCTTTTGAAATATAGAATCAATTCAAAAATATTACTTTATGTTAACTCTAGTTTTGCCCCCGTCATCAAATAAATATCAATCCTCCAGTTCCACACACATATCCACAATACGTACTTAGTCAACCAGTCAATCAATCATATCAACCTAATAATATCTGGATAGTTTTCGCAATATCCACAATTCAATAATATCGTTATTTATTATCATCATCAGCAGCAGCAAGTTGTGAAATAATATAAAGCCTGTAATAGTTATCATGCAAAGGAAATAATGAGATGGAATTTACATCAAAATATTACAATAATATTAAATTATTCTACTAAATATATTACATGATACAGACTGAATGAAATTATAATAGTAGCTAATAATACTCCTAATAATATTATCCAGTTTCAAGGGGACAAGGGAAAGAAAAAAAAACAAAAGAATACCACAACAGATTCGAAAAAACTAAATAGTTTGTTAGCTGTCTTCATTGTCAAATAAATGCATTTGACTTTAACTCATTGTTCATCCTCTATCGTCAGTGTATTACTAGCATTATTACCGTCGAGTGAGTGAGAGTGTCCTCTTCGTACTTTTAATTTTAATTTTGTGTTGCGCTGGACCCACCAACTAAAGAAAGTCATCTCATATTATACTGCATACACACAGAACTCCACTTGGGATCATTTCAAAGGTAATTATTATTTATTCTATTTTTTGAAAATTATATACGCAACTTATATGTAAATAGGTAAATATTGGACTACCCATCATAGCAATTTAATTTAATTCTTGTATTATAATTCATAATCAACAATAGAATGTGGACTAGTCAGACAAACCTGACTTGGTATTAGCTGGTATGTATGTAGATACTTGTAGCTAGTTATTCAATCCTCAGCCTCTCTCTGGTGTCGGACAGAGATTGTTGCCTAGTAATTATTATAAATTATAATAATACTTATTGCTCAGTATTACGACAGTGGACATGAGCTGTCGGTATCTCGGTTTGCTGGTATATATTTGGGAGATTGATAGGCATAACATGTACAATGCATGTACATACATAGAAATCTCTGCATTTACTTTGCACTTTGTTTTGTACACTGTGTACATAAACATATTTAGAAGTAATGTAATAATCCTCCTTCTCCCTAATTAAGTACTAATTGCCTCGGGACGACAAATAAAAGAGAAGCAGATGGAGATGAAAAAGGAGAAGGAAGAGCAGAGGAAAATTATACAAATGTACAAATGAAGACGAGAGTTGTTCTTAATTAGAAATTAAGTGGCGAACTCATCAGCTCAACAGCCAACGTAGCAATCACAGCCAACTAAATAAATATAATTATATAATTCAACCCTTGTTTTCCATTCCTATCTGCCTGCATAACAAGTTGATAATAATTATTATTATAACAGTACTAGAACTATATATTAGATAGTAGTAGATACATACATTTTATACATCTAATATCCACAAAGCTGTCAACAGCTTTTTACCATTCAAGGCTCCAGGGCCTGATGGCGTTCCGCCTATCCTACTGCAAAAGGGATTTAGTGTGATATCTGAGCACTTAGTAAGGCTCTTCAAGGCCTGTCTAGTAATCGGATACGCACCAAAATCCTGGTGCATTATGAAAGCAATCTTTCTTGCTAAGCCTGGAAAGGGGGGTTATGATTCGGTAACCAGCTGGAGGCCGATTTCGTTGACCTCCTTTCTGCTTAAGACATTTGAAAGATTGCTCGATTCCTATTTAAGGAGTACGGGACTAATTAATCGTCTCAAAGCAAACTTTCAGTTTGCCTACATTGCTGGTTTGTCGACTGAGGCCGCCTTGCACCGCTTGGTTGCCTCGGTTGAGAAAGCCATGCATAATAATGAGATGGCTTTGGGCGCGTTTGTGGATATTGAGGGTGCATTTTCGAATGTGCTACTCAGTTCCATAGACAGGGCTCTTGACCATCTCAATGT
>JAQIVE010006321.1:0-11674 GCA_034698285.1 Sminthurinus bimaculatus | reverse complement strand
GGGAGGGGTGAAAGTCCCGCGTCGTATACTGACAGACACGAATTCGAATCCAAATCCAAACGAATACGGCATCAACATGAACATCTCAGTTAGCGTAAATACGGTAATGTGCTTTATACTTACTTTGGGCTTATACATTTATGTATGTAGAGTATAAGTAGTGCTGCAAACACGGTTGTTATACTTGTCATCCTGCCGATGCTTCTCTGTACTCTTGTGCTAATACGGAAAATCCAATTTGCCAGCGACGCTTTTTATACGACTATTCAGCGGGGTCTATGTATATGCAAATTGGCTTGAAAGTCTAAAGAGAGAGAGAGAGAAAAAAAAAGAAAGTCTAGTTGAATAGGAATCGCAATACATTGTACACCATACACCATACACATGTATAAATGGAGCGAATTGAAGGCAATCGAGAGAGATGGAGAGAGAACAGAGAAAGGAGTGAGATTTGACATTTCGACAGAGAGAAAGAAAGAGAAAGAACGAAAGCTATAGAGAAAACGTTCCATTAATGAAATTAACCAATGGTAATTTTTTTATTTGTGCCCTTTCTCTTTTATTCCATTTCTTTTTCTTATCCTCATGTTGCTTTTCTTCTGTGAATAGAAAAGCAAGTCGAGGAATAATATAATAAACAAGAGGCGGGAGATTCAGATGAAATCAGCCAACTGTTACGATCATCATCTTGAATGCTGCAATGCTTTCTATAGCTTCCTTGTGAATTGTGTATTTTGTATATTGTGTAGTATCCTTTCTTGGCGTTGGAATAAATTTGAATTGAAGAAGAAACACTTTCACTTTCTCTCCTATGTATATGGAGTATATGGAGGAACAAAGCAGAAAATTCAATGTCAATTCAATGCAGGGCAAAATGCAATGTTAAAGAGATTCCAAGTTAAAAACGAAGAGGACGACGAAGCCATGTGCTGCATGGCATGCTGTATACATAATACATACATATAAATAATATACGTATTCTATATATATGCTAAAATCCGCAGTTCTAAACTCGACACAAAACTAAAATAAAAAGCAGAGCTTTTCTCCGTGTAAGACGACGTGGATGACTTGAAAGAGATTTATTCATATTCGAGCCATTGAAAATATATGTACATATTATATGTACATACACATGGAGACGCATGATGCATATCCTTCTTTCTATATCTACTTCTCTTGTCTTTCATTTTCTTGTGTATTTTTCTGCCTTTCTCCGTCCATTCCATCTCATGATGGAGAGATGGAAAAGGAAAAGAGGCAAAAAGAGGCAAAATCTAGAATTGAAAGTATCATCTGGGGAATAATAGTATAGTCTTGTCACTCTAAATTCGAATTTCCAATGCCAATCTCTGTGTGTATAGCAAGTCCAAGTCGAGATAGGGATAGAAGAATCCCATAAAGAATACAAGAGCTTTCCAGTTTTGTTGACAATGTGCCTGCCGCTCTCTCTCTCTCTCTCTCTCTCTCTCTCTCTCTCTCTCTTTCTCTCACCGTGTTAAGTTATGTATGGGATCTGAAAAAGGAGAGGAGGGTTTGCTTTTGCTCCATTCTCCATAATGTATTAAGATGAAGATACATCACATTTAAACCAAGAGGACAAATATGAAATGCCTCCCATCTGTATATGTATATGTATCTGTATATCATATTATATGAGGTTGTAGTTTGGTGGAAAGCTTATAATATGCACCCTCCGTTTCTCTGTCACTCTTCATATAAATATGTACATTGTATACAGTATATGTACATTGTACATTTTTGTGCGTGCAAGTGCAAGGAGCATAAAAAATATTTGTCTAGTCTCTGTTTCATCTTGGAAATATAGCCAAAAACACGTACTTTTTCAACCAGTAATACGGACATTACATTATTTTGGGGCCAAGTTGCGTTTGATGTATGGCCATGATAAAGTATGAGGGAAAAAACGGGTGGTTGGCCCGATGCTGTATGTGTAATACACTATAATATTATGTATGTATGTTTTGGCACCGAAAGTCCGTAGTCAGGGATGCACCATGCCATACCATGGAAATGGGGGTGGAATCTGAATTGTGCATCTCTTTTTCTCTATTTTGTGGATGAGAGATGAGAGATGCATGGGGTTTGCTTTGGACGGTACTTTTACTTTCCTCTTGGTCGGCTTCTTCTTCTTCTTAGTCGGTCGTCGGTCCTCGCGAGGACGAGGACGGCAAATACAGATTTACTCGATTTTTCTTTGACAATTCTAAGCTTTATTGCCACAGTTTGGAAATGCAATCCATTCCGACAACAGTCTCCAGTCCATGTTGATGATAAAGGGAGAGAAAGAGAAAGAACAGAGAGAGAGCAGAGAGGACTGAGATCTGAATCCGAAACCAAAACCACAATCGGAATGAAAATCAAGATGACACGAGAGCAGGGAGAGAGAGAGAGAAAAAAAAAAGAGAATCGGGCAATCAGAGGGTTCACTTGACTGTGTGTAGATAAAATATATCAGGAGAAATGCTGCTATGTATATGTATACATATGTATTGTACTTGGGTTCAAGTTGAAAGTGCAAAGTGTAAAGAGTGTATATATATGAGTAAATGTGCGTGTGTGTAACCATAATGTCAAATAAAATGTACATGGATAAATTAGGTATGAAATTGAAGAAAATTGATGCGGTTTATTTCCATGGGTTGAAAAATTGACGCTTGACACAATGACAAAAAGCACGCTGAATAGAAATAAAATTTGAAGGGGAAAGTCTTGAGTCTGGAGTGTAGTTTAACATTTTGAACGTTTTGGTATCTATAGATACAATATACAGCATACCGCAAGGGTGATGACTAATTTTTTCAATTTTTCTGTTTTTTTTGCAGTACACCGAGTGCGAGGAGAGGAACAACCCTATTTAGAAATCATTCCAGCAACACCAAATGGAATCCATCGCGTGGCTCTGGGAGAGCCCAGCGTGTAAGTGTACAGCATTGTTTTACAGATTTTGATAGAAAACTAAAAATAATACGTATGATTGATCTTAGTTATGCTAAATTATTTTGTTCGGCGGGGAAATTTAAACTGAATAACCGATACATTTTTTAGATTCACCTGCTCGGGTAAAGTTGACCGTCCTGAAAGACTCACGGAAATGCGATGGTGGTATCCTGATAATAAACCGATTGAACCCACGCCGCAAAACAGGTATATATAATATTTTTTAGTAACCAGTGATAAACCCACTTTTAATCAAATGGCAATAATTGTTTGTCAGAAATTTGGGTCATTGTAATCAAAACTTCTATTTTGTGTATATCACGATTTGAAAGTCATTCTTTATATTATATTATTATGTCCTAATTTTAACTATATGAATCAACACTTTCCATCTTTTTCTACTTTCACAGCTCTATAATATTATACTATCTTTCTCTATTATCTTACTCTTTCTCTTTCTCATTTTTGAAATATCTTTAACATTTTCCTCAACTATCATCTATAGTTAACTGTGTACTTTCTATTTATTCGTTTAGTCTCTTCAATTTTTAATCTGAGATCTCTATACTTTTTTGTATGTATTTAAGATATACTTTATACATTTTTATATATCCATTTCTTCATTATATGGTACAGACACAAATCAAAAGAACCAGCAAGAAATAGTATTTCTTGCTGAAACAGAATGACGATTTTTCGTGCTTGTGCATTTTTTACAAACTTTTTACAATTTACAAAACCTTTTGTCATGTTTCTTTATATTTATATTCTTCTTCAAAATTATAATAATGAATTATATGATCATGCTCATGTCTGCTATTCAAGCACGACTTGCAAATTTTTTCCGGATTTTTCTCTCATATTTCACCTACATTACAATTTTACAAACTTTTATAATACAATATTGTTATTATTATGCAACCTTGACAAAATATTATGGAAATTTGGATGCGTAAATGAAATTCATATCCACGTAATCTGTATTATGTTTTATGTAACACATTGCACATAAGATGAGTAAATAGGGATATTCTCAGTCGGCAAGTTGTACTAGCGGAGTAAAATGTACGCACTGAATTTCGATTGAACAAAGTTTTTTATAGATAAAACGAAAACCGAAAGGCTTAGTCAATGTGCTGAAATTGAAAAAAGTTGAAAGGTTTTGATGCTAAAAGTTGGTTGATATAGTAAAAGATGAAAGATTTAAAATGAAATATTTATACATCTTCAAGTAAAAAATGCAACACTTTAAACTCGTTGGATTCATATAATATATAATATTATATTAAAGTAAACTTTGAAAGGGCAATCACACCTGTATAAAATGTAAAACATGACGCCAGGTAAAAATTAAGACAGGGAAACACCAGATGCAACACAGTCAATTTTCTTGACCGCGGTCATTGTCGTCTTTTTCCAAATTATGAGGATAATGACGATGATACATAAAAAGGGAAAACATGTATAATATAGCAACTTAAGTTTTTTTTACTTACAACTAGTGTATAGTATAGACATTTAATGGTTTTTAATCACAAAATATTACATTATTCATTTTTACCCGAACGATTAAATGAAAATTCTTTTCCTTGTTTTCTATTCCTTGTGAATCCATACAAGTGAAGGATACGAAGAAGAGGCGAGGTAATTGTTATGTTAATTGTTGTTGGTATTTTTTATGTGATATTATTAAATTGTTACCTTATTGTATCATTACTACTTACTACGTTACTATTATATTATATTATCATACCTTTTTTTACTTTTTTCGTGAATTCTAACCTCTCTGAGTGAATGTTTGATGTTGTTTTTTAAATAGCCATCTAGATACATAATATTTACACACATTATGTATGTATAGTAATTTTATAATTGACACCTACACAACTTTTCTATCCCTTTTTTGTAATGATGATATTTATCTTCTTGTTTTTTGTTTCCCCTGAAGCCAATTCTGTTACACATTTCTTTATCATTATTCTTAAATGTAAAAACTGCTAGCAAAAGCTGATGACGCGATAATGATAAGCAATTTTGATACAGTAATGATACATAGCAGACTATGAAATGCTGTAAGTAAGTAATACTTTCCCCTTTCCCTAAAAACGCTTCCGTACAAGCATTTTGAATATTTAAATATATATATATTTACCTGCAGTACACAGATTCCAATAATAATTACCTATACATTTTATATATGGGGTTTTCTTCACTCATATTAGTAATATATCACTGCTCTTGGATGAAATAAATGCTTGCTGATGCATATATTGGAATGGTCATGAAATTTGATGGTTGTTGGGTTATGAATTGGCTGAAACCCCGAAATAAAAAATTATACATATGTATTACTTTTAGATTGCTTGTCTCTCTCTAGATGAAAAATCACAAATGCTATAAAAAACTCACAACAATATCTTATCCCTTTATTCATATGTTTACACAAAAGCTAAAATTGCTAATTGCAAACGCCAAAACCCCAAAGAAAGTTTACACCAACGCGATATATTATTGCATTGCATGAAAAATAAACAGTTTAGTGTTTAATGAATGATCGGATCACTGAATACTTGAACACAACAATTCAATACTTCGTAATTCAAAAAAATCTAAAACCTTACTAAATTATTATCAAACGAGTTGAATTTTAAAATACTACAATTAAAAGTTCAGTTAAAGCTAAATAATACAAGATGCATATTATGTAATAATTACGATAATCGATGATGCTGTATAAATTATTTGACGAGTGTGTGTTGCATTGTTGGATATTGGATACTGTGTGTGTAAAGAAAGGAAAATTACTTTGAATGTACAAAAATATTATATTATCTAGATAGATTTAGAATATTTTTAGCCTAGCCTTTCTTACATATTTTATTTTCAGCTTTCTGTTGTTCTTACTGAAAAGCTAGAAAAAGAACGCAAATAGGAATATGTCTGTCTGTATATGTACAATGTACAATAGTTTATAGTGATGATTTAACAACTATATTCAATAAATATTTGTATAGTTATTGAAAGAATGACTTTGCACGAATAAATGTGGTATGTGTTAGTAAATATAGACAAGTTACAAGTTCATTACTAAATAACTTGCTACATGAAGCAAAAGGAAAGGAAAAAATCAGTGCCTGAATTTTTCTAGCAGAAAATACAAGTTCATAATAATACACATAGTTCTTTACTATATTATTTATGGTGAATGGAAAAAAGTTTGTGTGTGTGTATATATATTATATGTGTGCAAGAGTATGAAGAATGAGAATGTAAGGAAAGTTGACTAGAAAATACAATTTGGTTGACTTGATTGTTTTCATGTCTATATGAATATGACTGTATACGCTGTATACATGTATGTATGAATAAAAGTGCTCCGTAGATTAAATGAATTGAAAGAGTATTTTGTCTTGCAAGATCTTACTTATATAGAGTATAAACATAGAACCTAAACGGTTTAGTGAGCAGTATAATAACGCAACAATAGTCATAAAAAGAAGGAAGACAGCGAAGCAAAGATAAAACTTTTGTTTATATCAAAGTATTATTATTATACGTGTTTGTTTTTGCTTGAGATCTTGAAGAAAGTGCAGTCAGCAGAAGGAAAAAAGAGTTTTATATATATATATATGTACGCTGTACAGTACTTATACATATTATGATGGCTTATGGATTATGGAATGGATGGTGGTGAAAGTTGATAGACAAAAGGCTGCTTTCTGCTCACTGTTAGCAGTTCCATACACTTTTTACCACATACATACATACTTATACGTACACACTTTTACTTACACTATAGAAATAAGATTTCGATGTGGAATGTTTTTTTTTCACAGCATAATAATATAGAACATAGTTATTAGTTATTAGTACACATAGCTCAATATGTATGATGTAGTTCCCTTCTTTTGACACACTCACTCACATGCTGTAAGCTGTGCATCCTACAATACAAAGTTATAATAATATAGTGTGTTATATATATATGTATGTGCATAGAATTTAGAATATAATGCTAAAACTAAAACTAGAACTAGTGACTTGATAAATAATCCACAGATTTGTGGGAAGATTGTGTTATAGACTTTCTCTCCCACATAGTGGATCTTTATGTGTAGGTATGATGAGTTTCGATGTGCGAGCAAACTTGTGCATTGTGCATATAATAATATGTATATGTAATATTTAGGTATAGTGTATTGTGTAATATATAATGCAGATGTATTATATTATTATTTATGTATAGAAAACCTCTACTAGAAGATAGAAAGTTCTAGTGTAGTGACAGCCGTGGGTTTTCTTTTTCTTTTCTGCCTGTGGATGTGCCCATAATACAATAATAAGAATAATATAATATTGGATGTTTTTGGTTGGTTAGTTAAACTGATAAGATTTAAGATGTGGCTATATAACAAACTTTTTGTGTGTACATACCTTCTTAATAATGTTTATATGTTTGGCCTGTATGGTTTTCCTAGGATAGAGATTCTGCCCGGGGACCAACCTGGACAAAGTACGCTCTTCTTTAGTACCGTTCAGAATGAAGACTTGGGACAGTACAAGTGCAGTGCAATGTAAGTTTTTTTTCCTTGTTTGTTTTTTTGATTTCAGTGTATAATAAATAATAAGTAAATAATAATAATAATAATACTGGTAAAAATAAAGAGTTGTGTAATACAAAAGCTAGAAGTACATAATATGTTGAACATTAAATATTATTGCTGTATTGAGTAAAATTTTACATACATACCTACAGTCGTATTTACCACGTGCCTTTTTTATCAAATTTCCAGGTATGCGAACAACCAACCGCTGACGACTAGCTTCAAGCTGAGCGCATATGGTGAGAATCTATATAAAATTTTATACCTATTATATTTCTCAAGTCATACCGTATATAAACAAACAAGAAGGAAACAATGCACGAATATTCTTACGTATCAGAAGAGATTTTGTGTATGTATAATGTATACGCATATAAGCTAGAAAGTTTATTTGCTAATCAAAGTAATAAAGGAACAGAATAGGATGAACTGTATAGGGGAAAGTTAGGTAAGCGTGAACTTTCACCATGTGCAGGGTCAATGCATAACATCAAACATGTGTGAATCAACATTGTAAACGTGTATGTATGTATAACAAGGCATGAAGTCCTTGTCCAGTGGCCAGATTTGTTTATACATACTCGCTTGCTATTGATTTTTGCAGTGAGAAAAATGCATCATACTAGTTATTGAAATATGCTCGTGCTCGTATGTATATCTACAATATGTACAATGTACATTTGTCCATGGACTTTCACGAGGCCTTTTTTTATGAATATGAGTAACATATTCACACAAACCTATTTCAAGAGTGAAAACATGATTAATGGCTTATATGATACTAAAAAAGACTTTAGATTTTTCCTTTACTTTGCAAGTGTGTAACATATAACATATCGTTGTTTATGCGCTAGTTTATTATTAGAAATTTACAGGCCTATAAATAGCCAAGGAAAGATATAAAATTAGAAAATTGCAGATTGTTCTTTTAACATATGACCAAACCATATGACCATTTTCCGTTTTGCTTGTATCAAATTCATAATTACTTATGTAAGGACAAACATAATGCATAATAACTAGACACGTTGTAATACTAAATAATATGTTGAATATATTATCATATGTTGTACACTTTTGTATGTGTAGTATGTGAACGAAATTGACTAATGCATTTATCCTGGTTGTATTTATGTAATGACAGTGCCAATTACGTTCGAGGATGCCCCAACGAATCAACACGCCGTCAAGAACTCAGACTACAAAGTCAAGTGTCGTGTTCGTGCGGATCCGAGTCCCCAAGTTGACTGGAAATTTGACCACAAAACCATCAACTCTAGTGGTATGATCAAGATTTTAATTATCATGTTTCCGTCGCTCACTCTTTCTCTTTATTTCTTGTGTACTATGTACATACTACATACATATTATATTGTGTATCATCTCGTTATTTCACCAGCTTAAAATCCCATTGCCTGGTTGATTCACTCCATTCCAGTTTGCTCAATTTGATCAATTTTAAGTGTATTTTCACGCCTTGTTATGTTTTATAAGCTGCTACTTTTGTATTATGTGCTGTGTATACTTGATTTAGCTTTAACTTTATTTAGTTGCCAAAGGCTTATATGATAGAGTAACATATGGTATATATATATGGTACAGGGCATGATATGATTTCCGCTGCATATGTATGATGTATAAATATAAATTATAAGGGAAAGTCTGAGAGTATCTTTAATATTTGTGTTTCCTTTTGACATTGTGTCCCCTCTATACAATCATATACAATCTGCAATCTGCAGACTATGTATATACATATTATTTATACATGTATTTATCAGTAGTATTATGTTTTGATGAAATTCTCTTCATCAGAATGTGAGCAAACTTATTGAATTACCTGAGTGCACTCGCCTACGAGTTTGCCCATGGCTTTTATACACACACACATATGTGTAGATGTAGTTACAATGGACTGATATATACATTTGTGTGTGTGCGTGTCTCTGCAAGTTTTCCAGTGAGTCTCGGGATTTCGGTAGGCATCACTGACAGACTTGTAATGTAATATATGGGAGCAGGGAAAGTAATTCTTTTGCTTTGTGTGATGTCTGTGTATTACTCTTTTTCTAGTCTATCTATGATACAATACGATATATATACTATATACGTTTGTAATTGAATTATATTCTTCCTTTTCCTTCCTCTGACTTGAGATGTGCAATAGCAGATACATATATGTATGTATTATATATTATATATTTTTCTAGAGAATCCACAGATTTATAGCAAGCTTGTTGTGCATAATATAATATACATGCCAGAAATGCACAAGAGTTGATTGAACATTGGGTTTTTCTCGGTTTTGGTTTTGGTGCATGTTGTATGTTGTACACTGTACACTGTACACATACATAGATACGTCGTGAGAGCCAAGGGCAAAGCCAAAAGCAATGTCATGCACCGAAGGAATTTGTCAAGTAAATCAAATCCCTAATAGCCTATTACTATTTACTTGTATAGAAGTTGTGAACAATGTACTTTGTATTGTATAGTTTTTTTGTACCGTGTATATACATGTATCTGGATACTTTCTTTGTACTACTACGGTATATTGCACCAAATATAGACAAAGTGCTTACTTGTTTTTATGCTTGTTAGTTGCAGCAATACAGCTTATTGTGATTTGTGTGTATGTGAATGGAGATGTACATTTTACATGAATATATTTATGTATATACTATATACTGTATATGGCAAAAATCACTACATTATTAATGTCGCTTCCCTTCTTTATCCTCTGTGACTGAGTGGGATTAATATTAATTTTGACTGCTATTACTATAGTAGTCTTATGTGCTATTTTTTTGAACAGCATAATATAATATATAATCATGATTATAATTATACGTCCAACTATTTTTTTTCCTAGACCATTACGTGCTGACTTCTGATGGAGTTTTGATCAAGGTAATTTCTACAGTCTACAGTTTGCTACATTGTACATGCATGTGATTACGTATAATATTCATGGGGTGATGATGAAAGGAAGAAAAAGGTAGAAAGATGGACAAATAACTAATAACCTTAAAAACTATTTTAATTTCCTTCGTGTCAACGACACCTTTTTACAGAATGTCTCGGAGGCCGACGAGGGAGTCTTTACATGCCGAGTCCGAGTTGTGAGTTTGGGAAAGGTGGAGGAGAGACACATTCAACTAGAGGTAGGTCTATGACTACGACTACTATATATTACTATTACTACTTAATTATTTTCGATTCGGCTTACATAAAATGTCAAATTCATCTATTTTTTTATGAAGAGTGTTTGTGAGCTTGTAAAAATAAATCGTCTTATCGAATACACACATGGAACAAGTAAACAGGAAAAAATTGAGACTTACCTAATACTTGATATTGTGATTAAAGTGAGCATTTAAGTATATATTTGTATATGCAGGTTAAGAAAAAATTGCGTGTATTGAAGATTTGACAGTTCAATTTGAAACATACAATATATACAATAAAATCTTTGTACATGTGCACTTTAGTTTGACTGAAAAAGCTACAAAAAAGGGAAAAAGGAAAGAAAAAGTTCTTGGATGAATGAAATGCATACACCATACACGTTACACATGTAAAGGTGAAACGGTCGAGAAACTAAAGGAAAAGGACGGGAGAAAATGATAATTTCCTTGAAGCTAAAATGCATTCATCTCACTCTCACTCACTCACTTGAACTTGAGACTCTTTCTTTCAACCACATTTTGTGTACAATTCATTTCTGTCTACATAATTAATTGACCTTGGCTTTCTCTCTGTGGTTTTCCCAAAGACTTTACATACATATATACATATTTAACATGTACTTGGAGAGGTTATGAATAAGAATTTCGTTGCATACAATGTAGAACGAAGAAGAAGAAGAAAAAGATATCTCTACTGTATATTTTATAGCAAAATCTCCCAGTACATAGGGTATTAGCAAAAGGGGGAATATTATACGGAGCTCTACATCATCATCATCATCATTATCAAGGAGGGAGGATGAGAGGGGATTTTCCATCGTCCAAAGTATACAATTTCTGAGGAGATGTTGTGAATAAATTAGTGTGATGAATTTGAATGATCCATGGCTGTGGCAGTCAATTAAATTAATGCCGGGGATT
>JAQIVE010006320.1:0-11677 GCA_034698285.1 Sminthurinus bimaculatus | reverse complement strand
ACCATAAATATATACAAAATGTATGGGGTGAAAATGAAAAACAAACGAGGGTGAGCCATCCAGCCATCCAGCCAAAACAAAGGCAGGGACAAGAACAAAAACAAGGTGAGCAGTCTAATGGAAAATTGAAGAAGAAGAAGCGTAAGAGAGGGAACAGTTGTACATACATTGTTCATTGTTTTCCTGGGGGAAGAAACAGCAGAAAGAGCAGCCAAAACTAAACCAAAAGAAGAATGGCCATTGTTCTGTATTATGTAGTCGTTTCTCCATGCCATGCAATGCAAAAGCAGAGTCAATTTGGCTCCCTGACTTGTAAATTATTATGACCATAAATTGTCGAGGAGAGCATCGAGCTAAATGCAAAGGCGGAGAAATTCAGGGGGTCGACTTGTACAGAAAAATACATATTGATAGTGTGGAATTGTACTGTCGGCTCGAGTTCTTGTCTGCTCAAAGGGAGTTCTCGGTTTTGATCCCACAAATGACGGTGAAGATACGGGTATCGAGGTAAAGTCAAAGAAAAACCAAGCAAGCTGTATAAAACAAAGATCGCACGAGTTTAACCACTTTTCCAGTTTTAAAGTGGATAAAATTTTATTTTGCAAAAACTACTGTTGTTTGTTGAAATTTGAATCCTGTTGGTCGCTTTCCCATGACGCGTCATGACGATGACACTGATGAGACAAACCAATGGATAGTTAGACGGTCAAACCCGAATCCAATAGCCAATAACTTGAACTACAGTTCATGATCTGTACCACTCATTCATTCATTCATTCATTGATTCGTTCACATCCCTTCCTTTGCAAAAGTGCCCAATGGGGGAGAAAGAAATTGTTGGCTTTTCTCCCTTTATTTTTCTGTCCAGTCCAGTTCAGTCCAACCCTGTCCAGTCTACACCTGCTCTTCACTGTCATTGTGGGTAGTGCAACTTGTGTCTGTGATGTCTTCCAAATGTCTTCCTTTCCTCTGAATGCATGTCTGTCCGTCCGTCCGTCCGTCTGTCTGGAGAAAGCCTAATTGGTTTTGAGAGGAGGGCAGAATTCTCTCCTCCAACTTGTTGTTGTCTCGTCTGTACTGTCCATCTCTATCTCAAGTTCCAGTTCCAGGATTCTGACTTTCCAGATCTCCGGATCTAGTCTGGATTTGACTGCTACTCCATGCACAATGTACAATGTACATACACAGTTATAGTAGATATAGTTATCGTACAAAGGGATGAAAGGGGGTGACAAGAAAGCTGTCCCTCTTTCTCCTCGTTAAACGTCCACAACTTTGTATCTCGTTTGTAGTACATTTTATTGTACAGTGTACAGTATTGTATTGAACGAGGCCATAACTGGCTTGGTGATGTACTGAGATGCGTCTTACCCTTGGAAAAGGCTGGAGGCTCGCCGGTTTTCAATGTTTCACAAGCCCATTTGACTGCGGAAAAATGAGGAAATGGACGGAATAGCGGGGTAAAACTGGGATGAAGATGCACTTACTTACATATTTTATAGATATGTAAGGGATTTTACAGAATAGGATTGCGTTGAATTGTACATTGTATGTATAAGATGCAGTGGTTGTAAATTACTGATATAATAGAATACATAGGGTAGGGTGGGATAGATATATAGGTAGATACGCAGTGAGATATGTATGTAGTGATTGTGATAGAGTTTCCTTAAGATCCAAATTGATGATTCAGTCTTTCCTCCATCCCCCTCAAATTGGAGGAAAAATATCATTATGGGATTTCCTGCATGTGTATGCACGTAAGTGTATAGTTAGGGGTTTATTTCATCGTCCTGTACATACATACACTGAATTGCAGGCAAGTCAAGGCAAGTGAGTTGATGCGCTGTGCAAGTGCAAGTGCATGTCGACTGCATCCATGACTGTATGTATGTAATGTGTATGTATATACTGGAGAAAAGTGGGTGCCCGTCACTTATTCCTCGTGCTCTTCTGCCTTCTTGTCTAACTCCAACTCCAACTCAAGTCACTCGAGTCAAGTCAAACGAACGTCGAGTTTCGACAGAATTTATTTCAGAGCGCGGAAAGCAGAGAAAGACGGTTGCTGGATGCAACCAGCCAAAGAGCTCTCCTATTCCTCTTTCCCAATTCAACTAAACTCTATTCGTATCTCAGCTCACGTCCCACTTCCGACGTCTCTCCAGCCAACTTTCCCCATGCAACATGCAGTCAGTTAGTTAGCGTGGGACTCGTCCTGCATTTAAGTATTTTGGATTTTGTGATTCGCGATCGAAATTGCACTTTTCCTATTCCCCTTACTTGCCATGACTTTTACTTTGGCTTTGGATTTGAATTTGACTTGAAGTCGATTTCCGGAACTTGAAATTTTAAAATTCACCATTCCATCGTTCGGGTTGCACTGGAATTTACATGATGTGTAAAATACATAATTTTTTAGATTGAGAAAATTGGAGAAACGTTTACTTTTTACTTCCCTTAACTTTAAATTTAACTTCAATCCGCGTGGCTTACGATATGTATGTATGTATACATAATTGGGGGAGATTCGTGAATTTTTTTAGGGATTTCCCCATATACTGAGAACTAAGTAAATAATGCAAGATGCAACTTTCTACGAAGATACAGTGGTATGACATTGAGGCTTGCCGTTGACATAACTTGACATGTCATGACACTACACTGATATGGACGGTGAATGACGTTTAGACGCTATTCTATAGTATTAGCCCAAACGGCTAATGGTTAAAGTAAAAATCCAGATTCATGATTCATAATGCAGGTTGGTCGTATTTTTTGCTGCCTTTCGTCGAATCCTTCAATCACTCCATGTCAATGTTTGTTTATTCTCAGTGGCAGGCTTGCATGATGTGATGTATGTATAAAATGTTGTAAAATATTAAAGGAAAATGATGGAAAACGTAGCGGGAAAAGTGTAGCAAGTATGGGCAGAGAGCAAACCGGAGATTCAAAACTTGGACCTCGGATGCGTTGAACATACATAGTAGTTTATCGGAGGGAATTAGAGCTGTCAGCCGATGCCCGCAATTTTGACTTGTCACCTTAGAAAAAATGGATATGTTACGCTTGGAAACTTGAGGATTCCATTCAGATTGCATGTAGCCTTAAGTGAATCACCACCTATAGATGAAGACGAGTTTATACATTTGTAATACATTATGCTATCGTACGTTTGTGCAATGTGCAGTCTGTGTATTGTGTATGTCAAGGTTTGATTTATTTGGACATCCGCCTCTAATATGTGATAGTCGATGGTTAACTGTAGTCACTCGTTTATTCATTTATCCATTTTATCCATTGTGGTGATGGCGTGTGCACATTCAATTAGCTGAGAAAGCCGGTACACACAATTCCATACAACATATTATACGTAGACCTGATATGCAAATTAACCTTCTCTACTATGATTCCCATGACTACTTTCCATAGTCGGAAATATGACCATAATAACGTTCGAAACGACGGATATTCCTTTCTGTAATTTCACAACAATGTTTGCTTTTTCATCTAAACAAAACCTGCGCTTTTTACATGGCAACTTCTCATTCAGTTTAAAGACAAAATTCTGCATCCTGCTTTCAAGACTTTCTTCAACATTTCATAAAAAGTAAGCCATTGAGGAAAACTTGAAAAAATACTTTGCAATATGTACAAAGACCAGGGCTTATGTACCTGCTGTCTACATCCTGAGTGAGTAGAGCCTTTTTGCTCGCGGTGATGATGAATTGACCTGTGGAACATGTTGCGTGACCACCAGAATCCGAGTCGACGAGATAAAGGAACGAACAGTTCTACAGTCGTCCTAATCTGCATATTATATTATATTGTACATTGTATGAATGTACATTGTACATGCAGGGTAGTTATGGCCAATAAAAGCTATTTATTCCCTATTCATTTGACTATTATCCAGCAGTTTCAGCTCTCTTAATCCCCCAAACTGGGGGAAATACCGTAACTAAATCCAAATTTTATGCCATATGTACGATGTACGTCCGTTCATGTTTGCTAAGGGTTGTGGGTGTTAATTACACCTGAAAAGTAGTAGTCAAAGAGTGACGGGAAATTTGTCTTGAAACAGCTAAAAGAAGTGACACACGGGGAAAACCACAAAATGCATAATGCATATGCACGCATTTTGAATTGTACAATACAAAGACAAAGAAAGTCGTTGATAAAAGGCGCACGTTTTCACTCGAGTGAAAGAGTCAAAGCATTCCAGCAAAGAAATTTTTGGACTTGGTTTTGACTTCAAATTCTAATACGACTATGCACATAGAGTTCTGGCTCCGATAATTATCTCCATAGATTGTTTTTCCTCCGGAGAAAATGAAGGAGAGGGAACAAAGCAGAAGCCGACGATATATTCCAAGTATACTTGTGTATATATTTACATATGTACGTATGTGTGACTAGGGAAGTGAAAGCACAATTCAGAGGTTCAGTCAAAGTGAATGAGAAGGAACATGTAGTAAAAGATGGGGTGAAAATTTGTGTGTATTGTACATATATTACATTTGCTATTTATGTACGTAAGAGCATAGGTTGACAGTATATAAAGTCCCCGTGGATTCACTTTCTCTTTTGTCTTTGTCTTTGTGTCCTTTCCTTCCTTCCTGCCCGCATACGATACGACACAGCATAGCATGTGTTTTGCACATGGTATTTTTCATGGGGGAGTATCTGGGAATTATTTGAATTATTATTAGGTATTCACGTCTCGTCCTCTTCTTCGTTCGTCCTCTTTCTACCTCTTCTGCATACATACATACTTCTTCTCCCGTGTTCATTTGGGACGTGCAATTCCCGGTATAATTCAAGCTGTGACTGTCGGCGGTTGGTAAATTCAGTCAATATAACGTAACTCTCTCTCTCTCTCTTTCTCTTTTATTTCTCTCTCTGTGTATCACATCACAACGTGTAACATGGAAAATGCACAATGCACAGTGCGAGTCAATATCTGCACAAAACAACACATCACATTATATCATAACCAAGGGTAGCGTATTGTATTATATTTGACAATAGTTACAGTATGTATGTGAATGAGCGGGATGAAAAAATGTGATAGTGTTGCATGATAAAACATTACAGTACACAATACAGTATACAGTACAATAAAGCATATTCAAATGTGTTGTGTATTATGCACATTTTCATTTCCCCACACACAAAACATGCATATTTTACTGCTATGGCCGAGCCAACGTGTATGGGGAAATGACAGTGTCGGCTTCCTCTTTTTCTTCCGCCGCTCCTTTTGGTTTGGTTTCCCCGTTTTCCTTGGTGTTGGTGTGTATATGGTGTGTAGTGTGTAATTAAAGTGCAGGGCTGTGCCTTTTGCCTTTTGTGGGGCTTATGATGGAAAATATTCGGAAAATCCTCAGCATGCGTTACAAATCCCGACTGACACTCGTGAATTGACTTGCGTTCTTTCTTTCCGCCGATGATAATAAAATACTGCATGTGTAAATAAGCATAATGTGTGCATACATTCTACACTGTACACATAAATATGTGACATATGACGCTGATAGCAAAATCACAATGGAAATCCAATGAATGAATGTACGACTGGACCGTGTGCTTCTTATCAATGTCGACAGATCAGCACAAGTATTGCGTCTCCTATTTTGCTTATTTACAAAATGTCACATCCATTGTCCATATAGAATCACAATGAAAATGACGACCACGGTCCGAATGAAAATTCACTACCCTCACATCCGTCCAAAGCAGCTACTTGTAAAATTTGTACACTAGTTAGTATTTCATTTCTATGTTGCATATACTTATCATTTTGACGCTTAGTTCGAAGTCCTGGACAAAGTCCGGTAAAAAATTCGACAAATTCAACAATTCTACAAAATTTTGTGGATTTTTTAGTTTTAAGCATCAGTTTTACTTGGAGTTTTTTAGTGCTCGGTATATTATGTTAAACTAGCATTGACAATGAGCTCCAGTGGCGTAGTGGTTTACGTCCAGCGCATAAAACGCTGAAATCGTCGGTTCAACTCCGGCAGCTTCTAACGACAGCTTCTCAACTTTGATACTGTGTATAACACTAAAAACCATCAACAATAAACTTGGTTAATTAATGTACTTGTTGATTACTTTTCAACGTTAGCAAAAAAATGTCTACAAGAAACATTTTTGTTTAATGGCCATTAACTGCAAATGTTTCCTTTAGTGCTAGGCACATTTAATGAAGTAAAACAAACTGTTGGTATATACTGTGTACATAAGGAGAATAATTGCAACAGTATTTACACCTCTAATGTTTTGAAACAGTATATGTGCACTATACACACAGCAGGTGCGTAATGGAAAATGAGCCATTGTTCTAACTAAATGCATGCCTACTTAATGTTTTAACTGCCAACTAAACAATTATTGACAAGTAGCATTTCTTGACAATTTGTGACTAAAAAAACAAATCAGCAGCTCAACTTTGACTTTGGGATTTTGGCATCAACGAAAGTCTCAAAAAATATTAGGTACATAGGTAGAAAGTCCATTGAATAAGTCGTTTATTTTTGAAAAAATGTGCACAAGTAATAATAAAAATTTACCATTGTTCTAAATTAGTGGGGTCTC
Source organism: Sminthurinus bimaculatus (assembly GCA_034698285.1). Lineage (NCBI taxonomy): Eukaryota > Metazoa > Arthropoda > Collembola > Symphypleona > Katiannidae > Sminthurinus > Sminthurinus bimaculatus. The sequence continues at coordinate 5,080 of JAQIVE010006320.1, read as the reverse complement.
AACTGTGGGCTTTGGAAATGTTGGAGAGGAACAAAAATATTATTATTTAGCGAAAATTAGTTCCAAAAACAGCCTACCTGAACTTGAACTTTGTTTGCACCGTTTTGTGTTGAAATTCGTCGTGGAAACAAATAAATCAGAATCTGTATAATATGGTTCGCCCTTTAGTACTTTCATTTACGACTGCGTTCTTCCTCTGTGCCTTTTGTACAACATCCGACAGTTCCGCGATACCAGATGAAGAATTATTATTGCAGTCATCACCTTTGAAAATACGACCGGATCGGCAGGTATTAAACCAAATAACTAACTAACAAGCTAGTAGGTAGTTTTAAACACTGAGGCTTCGATGACCTCGTTTTAAAACGATTGAATCCGTTTTTCCTAAATAAAACGGTTAAAAAATTACAGCCCAATTTTGATTGATAGAAACGGGCCACAGCGTGTATGATGGATGCGGACTGTACCTTTGACGAAGAGTGTTTGGACACTGGATCCTGTTCCACAAAATATCGGCCCCTTGAATCCAGGCCGTATTGTGGAACTTTTGGAGAGCCCTGCACAAAAGGAGATCCTCTCCATGAATGCTGTGCTGACGAGCCAAAGTTAAAGTGTACTCGCGACGGCGTCTGCCTTCACCAAGAACCTTTTTGAAAAGTCCCTATAATTAGTAATAATTATAGTACACAATTTTTATTATGTGATATATGTACCTACCCGTAACTTATTGTTAAGCTGACTAAGGTACTTTTTATATATTTAATATTTATGCCCCTTTTGGGGACACATAAAGGCTGTCGGATGTGATTAGAATTTAATCAGAACCCGAAGCCAACGTTTGACCTCAAGTGGCCTCACTTTGACCCCGATCAGTTTCCTCGTCCGTTTTGACCCTCGAATAGGGTTTATTTGGAAAGTCGCCTTAAAACACAAAAAAAGCTTATTTTCCAGGGTCAAAGGGTCAAACTTCGTACTTTCGCGGTTTATGAAAAACTCAACTTCCTTTTTATAGAGTTATTTATTAGCTTCCATACTTTTTAACGTTTTTAATGTAACCTAATATTTTTTAAACAGTAGATCTGACTGTTGTCCAAGCAACTCGGCCACTGATGCCGTCGTGCATTTCTATATGTATACCCATTAATTAATACGATACAAAATACAAATATGTAGCAGATATGTATTAGGGTAGTGATAACCACTCTAATACATCCTAATGCACCATTAAAAAAGTAATTTATTTTGTAAAAAACATGTAATAAAAATAAGACAATGTTCTACATAAATCGTCAGTGTCTTGACTGTGGACTTTGGAAAGTGTCCACTTTAACTTGAGCCTTGTCTCCAAACCTTTGTTTGATAAATATTCAGCAATTTTTTAGCATGGTCCGCCTTTTATTAATTTCACTGACAACTACGTTGTTTCTCTGTGCCTTTTGTACCCCATCCAAGAGCTTGGTTGTACCACAAGATGCGCCAGCATCTTCAGAGATAGCCCAGGATCGGCGGGTACAAAACTAAATAAATAATATTTGCAGAATTAACAAGCTTCATAATTAACAGACCTTGTTGCTCAAGTAAAACATATTGGGGACTACTTTTGATTTATAGAAGCGATCCACAACGTGCATGAACGATGGCGACTGTGACTTTGACGAACAGTGTTCGGGTGGAATTTGTTTTCCAAAATACGACAGCTACCGCTATTACGACCAACCATGCAGACACGATGGAGACTGCGAGGCTGGTGAATACTGCGAGGATTCCATGACCTGTTATCCAGATCCGAACGCGGGAGATAATTGATTGATTATCAACCTCTTAAATTAGTTACTGTTTTTAAAATTTTACATCAAGAGGACCTAAGAAGGGGCAAAATAAATGTCGTATCACACCCCCTAAACACGTTTCTTATGCAGATACCTGCAAAGAACTAGGATTAGGATGTGATTTAGGACTTTTGACATTGTCGAATCTTGTACATACATACGAAAATGCATATTCTTGCATCCATATGTGCATTGACTAAAGCTGTTGGTTATTACATGAATAGGTTAAAGCTGCGGTGAAACGGCTTTGTTTGGAGCAACATTATTCATCCACGTATTGTTACAGTACATTTCCATACATATGTATGTATTATGTATATGTACTCATAGGAAGGTAGGAGTGAATTAACCACAAGATTCGGGGAGTGAGCCCAACTTAGAAAGCGAAGAAGAGCATCTAATGAAATGCGAGACGCGACCAGAGTCGAGAGACTGAACTCAGCTGGCTGAATAAATCAGCATATCGGTTTTCCCATCTCCATCTCCGCTCTATTTTATGCCTCCTGCCTCCTCTCAAACCGCAATTCACATCACGGGCAGACCATCGTCAACATGTACTGTATGTACTGTAACACTGTACTCTACTCTACTACTGTACAAATACAAATACAAACACACACACACAGAGGTGGATAAATTGATACATATTTAGCTGTGGCTTATTCCTCCGCTGCATATTATATATCTACATATTTATGCATATTGAAATGAGCGGGGAAGTGAAATCCACTGGGCATAATGTTTACATTTACATGTGTACAATGTTCAATGTCTGTGCAGTGTACAGTGTGCACTGTACACGGTACACGGTTATGAATGCATACAGCATATCGTTAGACCGGTCCCCATTTCCCCATCCCATTCCCTGCATCTCTCGATGCATAAAGTTGCACTCTCAACGAACGCCGACACCGTGAGACTCAAATGGCAAATGCAGACGAGGAGACGCTCCATTTCAAAACGACTTTGTGATGGTGCTCTGTCTCGTTTTGCTGCTGCTGAATGCTGCTGTAGAGGTGGAAGAAAAGGGGTAAAAGAGTAGTAAAAGTAGTAAAAATGTGGGAGAATGCAAAAGGAAGAAAAAGACAGTTGAACCTTATTTCTTATATCCATGGAATATTATTATACTGTCTGTCTGTTTTGCTTTAAGCGAGTAAAGAGTGTCAATGTTAAAGTATGAAATGCACCAAGGTGCAGAGAAGAAGAAGGGAAAAGTGTTTGAAATTGCAAGAGGACATTTGTAATATTTCTTTACATTTTGGATGCGGAACTTTTGGAACAAGTCTACATTTTACTTGGAAAACTGGGAGTATAAAATATCCGTATTTTTTATTTTATTACTCCCCATCTTCCTTCACTTTATATATGTGCAGGTATACGTGTTTAAAATTTGAAACAGAACCCTGTCGATTCAAATCGAGTCAAGTTCCTTTATTGCAAATGCATGTTTAACTGAATATGTATATCTTGACATTATGGGGGTTTATGTCTTTTAACTTTAGATCTGTGTAATCTATCCTATGCTTGTAAAAAGTATCTACAGTCTACAAATTACTCGGTGACTTTTGCCCCCTTGACATTTTTGCTTCTCGGAGGTTTCGATTTTCGAAAAAACGGAGATAAATAGAATTTTATAAGATGAGACGCTATTTTTGTTGGACATACCAAAAAAATCCGTAAGGCTTGTATCACTTCCTCATATAAAAATAAAGAAGAAAAAAGGTTTCGGAGCGTTGATGCCCAAGTTTGTGCGTGTTAGCATAAATATATGCGCATGTGAAATTTAAAGAGAATCTGAATCTATAGGAAATATTTTACAGCTAGTTAATTGTGGCATTTGGTTCTGCCTCCTTTTCTCAGCTAGAATCATGATCACGATGAAGCGTAATGTGAAAAATCGATCCTCTGGGGAGCCATCGTGTTTCAAATTATCAACAAAACAATTTTTATTTTTCCTATACAGACTTGCTTTCTTTGAAAGTTTTCAGGAAGTGACAAAACAAAAAATGGAACCTGGCGATGAGTATTGAATAACATGCAAAGAAAATCTAAGTTTTTCCCAATATTTTTATCCAATTCTCGGATTTTGCAGCATCTTAAAAAAATGAAGATGAAAGCATCACTAAACAAACAGTTTTTGCTCAGTTTTACTTTTTTAGCAAGATACATATAGATAAGGATAAAATATAAAATTTGGAAGGTAATTAAAGGCAAAATACGTGTAGTAAAAGATCCTAAAAGCTGTGGATACAGCATAAAATTCACATATCGGCGATTCGCAGGTATGTGAATGATGTTACACTGCAAAGTCTTCAAAGCGAAAAGCAAATAAATCACAGTTGGTGGACCCTGTAAAATTATTTTTTTAGTCCCTTTATGTGTTTTCCATATCCGAGTTTATGAGGCTTTAATCTCTGATTTTATGAACTCTCTCAGCTCTCGAATTTGCTCAGTACTTACATTTGTATTATTTATTTATTTATTGCGGTGTACACAGTACACAGGCAATAATTCGCAACCGTATGAATACAGTTTCCCACTGCACCACATTTTGCTTTACATACGGGAACATTACCGGTTTTTCTCACAGAGAAACGTGAAGACCTGGGCACGAATGTGATTCATAATATCCATGTGTAATGTGCATATATATGAAATCTCACATATTGAGCACATCTCTCAAAGTTTGCACAAAATAGTCGAGGGCTATTAAAATTCTTGTTTTTTCTACACTTCATCCCGACATTATGTGTTTTTCTTTCATAGACTCTCTTCCTCTTCATCCTCTTCTCTATTTCTCTCTCTCTCTCTCAACGGAATGAACTTGACTTTTGGCTTGCAATTGCCGTTGCCAAAAAACACGAGTTCAAGGAAGAATAAAACATATTGCAAATACTTTCGGTCTTTTTGCAATCAAAAGTGGTGTCAAAGTCCTCCAGCTCGAGTCTCCGCCAATAAAAACAGTGAGCAACAGTAAAATGCATTTTAATCTTTAAATTTAGGCAAAATTAATACAATTAAAATGCAATTAATTGTACATTAAATCCAATGAAAATTATTTTTCAAACTGCAGATTTTTGCACATAATTTTGTACAATAACTCTAGTATTTGAACCATCTACAGTGAAAACGATGGAGAAATGAGGAAAAGGCTTCCCTTGTCTTTTAGCGTGGCTCAACAACCTCAAATACCGGGTAGTTCGATATTGAATTGAATCCGAGATGAAACAACGAGGGAGATAGAAAAAGAG
>JAQIVE010006319.1:0-11677 GCA_034698285.1 Sminthurinus bimaculatus | reverse complement strand
ACAATTCATGAAAATCTTATCAAAATTTGATCAAAGTTGATAAGATTTTCGACCAAAATCGTGTCAAAATCTCATGAAATTTTTTGATAAGATTTTTTTCTAAGGGAGTATTTACATTTTTGCATTTTACAAAACGGTTGACGCTTACATTAAACAAAAAATGCTACACGGTCAAAAAAATATTTTCTTTATTAAGAAATTGATAACTTAATAAAGAAAATATTTTTTTGATAACTTGAAGTTAAATAAAAGAAGAATATGACTCGTGAAACATGTACATATACCTGTATACATTTCATACTCGACTTGGACTGGATACATGACTATGGCGGATGATTCTCATAATAATATTAACAATAATCTTCATCACCATCACCATCTCGACATATTACTACTACTACCTAGAACGTGTATGTGTCAGCAGTCTGAAGAAGAGATATTGACACTGTGGAAAATCATTAGTCTTTGCTCTTTTCAATGACAAACTACGGCCACGACGACAAAGATACAAGATGAATAGCATGAATACCTAATGACGTTACTATACACACACTCGTCGAATGTTCCCCATCTTTCCATTTCCATTGCCAGCATTTGAGTCATTTAACCGAGCTTAGAATGTGAAGTTAAATGTGGTCGTTGAATCGAAGAAGCGTCAACCAAAAGTAAAAAAGTATATTATATTATGTAGATATGCATGCACAAAATTGGACATTCTCTTCACCAAGTTTGTTCTCAACTCACCTCAAGCCTCCAGTCTTTTCACATTTATATTCAACTAACACTTATGATAATTTTACTCGCTCCTGCTGCTTCTGCTCCTGGCATACACCGACACACACATACTTTACACGTACAGACTACATAATAAAGAAAAGGTAAGTCTCGTCTAAGTTTATCTATCCCATGATGTTCTGAATAATAATAATGGAAATTTGACAGATTATGAATAACATTTTGGGGATCTATTTGTCGACTTTGCTTCACTTGACTTGCCTGTCTACAACTTTGTTGAGTGAAGATTCTACATCTATCACCTACCTACGCAAACACACATTATTATTACATTATGCATTTGATCATATTTGATCTATTATATATAGAAAACTTTTCCCCTTTCTTACCTTTGCAACGTTTCGGAAAATAAGACGGTGATGGCTTGCTGAGCCTCGTACTCATGAACGGTTTTCACGGGAACCATTGCACTGACGTACGAAAGCTCAAACTCGGCAAAGAGTCGATCAAGAATTTTTAAGGACTCGCAAATTTTCTCGGTAAACTCAGGTGGATTTCGAAAGCACTGTTCGCGGAGTAAATTTCGTACATTCTCCAAGCTTTTCGTCAATGCCTTGGCTAAGAAGAAAAAAATAACATGCATTTATTAACTCATAGTACAAATACATGCACTCTGATTCAATGATGACGAATTGCATCAGTATGAAATATGAACTCACAGTTATCCAACAATGTAGATTAATTTTATAAAAATCAAAATGTATGGTTACCCAAGGGTCTCATGGTGGCACTTTCGAGCTCTCGATTCAATATACTTGAGCCAGCAGCCAGACACTAAAAATAAACAGCAAAGAGTTACACAATTAATGAAATATCCCGTTTTCATGCAAAATATTTAAATTATTTACATTATTTTCGCAATTGTGTAAGAACGACCGTTAACATTAGTTTAAAGTTAAAAATATTTCCTTGGGTGATTATTTTTTCACAAGTGTATGCGGTATTTTTGTAAACTGTAAACAGAGCGACCGCCGCCAAAAAAAGGAAACTGCCAAGTTTTACATACAGTTCTTTGTCCTCTGGAAGAGCCATAGCCATAGCAGAGGACACACATTTTTTTGTGCTTCAAAGCTGAATGACATTATTGTTATTATAGAATAGAATTCGAATATTTTATAAGTACAATCTAAACATATCTATATCGACTGACAACCTAGGTTAATTTGCACAAAAATACATAACATTTGGTTCACATCTAACGGCGTTCGGCGTTGCTTACGCAGTCCTAAATGTACTCATTCCATTTCATTGTGTTTATATAGTTTACATATTATGGTACTACACGCATTAAGAAAAACAGAAGACGAAGTAATATGCTAAGATGTACTTATAACAGCACTATATACTTACTTCTGCACCAAACCAAAGCTGGCCAGCAAGATTTTCTTGCAACACATCATCCGGGAACTTTGCCCGAAAATCTCTTGGCGCTCTGTCTTCTAGAATCACTTCGTCCATTATCATCTGGCAGATGTTCAGCACCTAGAAATAAGAGTAAAGAACCAAAAAATATATACGAAATTCGTCTACACTGCGAAAAAGCATTCCAAGAGTCCATATATGTATACTGTACGCATTTACATACACATGTACATATAATAACGCAATATAATAGAGATCCAATTTAACCATACTAAACAATTAACTAGTGAATGTCCTTCACAGTAACGCTATAGAACTTGAAACGTTGAACAGCTATACATCGTTGTCAACTTTTCTGTACCCTTTGCATTTTATACCTTTTGCATACGAGGCAAAGTGAGAAGAGACAAATTAAATTTCAACTTTAATTTACAATCAAACTTTCCGTGTAAAACTTCAAAGTGGTTGTCTATGATAACAAAGTTTTCAAATTCATTCATCTCCGCTTTCATCCCGTATTCATCCATTCCTCCAACTATCCTTCTAACTAACTCACTGTTCCTGGAATTATTTTACCTTTATCCTACCTTCGGTGCACATATTACATCAAAGCACGGGGAAAAGTTCATCTTCCACGCATGATTGTGGATTGAGATTAAAAAGTTTTTCTTATTCTTAATCATCATACATATGTGCTAACCTTTCAAAATTCTGATTTAATAAAAATGTGCTTCACGTGACAATTACATGATCAGGAATTTAACCAACTCTAAAATATCTTGGGTAAATTAATACGATCCCCGTAACGATTTCCTACCTAGTACATATATTTGTAACCACTGTCAATTTTACTTTAACAATACATTTTAGTCAAGCTTATGACCCCTTGTTTTTTCAATTATTAAATGACAGACAAAAGTAAATTGGATAAACTTTTGGTTCATTGAAATTTTTCAAAAAACTAGAAACTTTTTTTGATACTGTAACAATAACAATATAATAATGTCATTTAAAAAAAGAAACTCAAAAAAAAGTACTCACTTTGTCCTGACATTGTCGTAAATGATTTACAAGGGCTGTACATCGATCTGGATCTTTGCGGCCATCAAAAGAGTCCAACTCGGCTGCCACTTTGTTCAAATCTTCATCTGCATAAAAAAACTGAGCCAACAGACTCTGGTCCGTTTTCTGTAAACGTGAAAACATAAAACATTTCGATTAGTTATTGAGCTTAAATGTTTGAAAATAATTAATCCTTAATTTTTTACGCCATAGTTAAACACTCATTTGTACATTACAATTACAATTCTGTCAACAACATTCCTTTCCTACATTTAAATATGACAGGAACTGTGACGTAACCCCATGTTAATGCACACATTTTGTTTCAAGGAAAACGCCAATTTTCATAACAAGGAACGTCAAACGTTACATCAAAATACAGAGAAGAAGAAGAAGAAAAAGAAGCAACATCAAAAGGTAATTCGAGACACTTGAGGCTGAAACTCAAAACTTCTATCATCAACTTCATAAATTCTTGATTCATACCGCTTCTCAACTGTTCACAAAAAGATTGAGTTTAACCTCAATTTCTAGAATTGTCAGCTTACAACTACATATAGAGTTTATGTGTCGGACCTACAACTTATATTATTATTACATGGCATCTAAATTCTCTCCATAACAAGATTTGAGGTAGAAAATAAATTATACAGCATACATACCATAACAAACATTAACTTCAAAGGATTATAGAGTCCATTTACTTGTCTTTGCCCGTTTTATTTTATATCACAACCACCATCATCAATACCTAATACCTCAACCTACTACGTATATACACCCTGTACATATTCATCCATCAACGAATGTGCCAAAAGGAATTATCATCATCATCACTGAATGATGACTCACAAATGCTCCGTTATCACACCCACTATACACTGTACAAAACTACATTATAACCTGCTAAATGCTGTAATGAATCCTCCAATTTTCTTAACCTATCGCAAGTCAGACAAATAACATTGTGAAGAAGCACTTGATTCTTGTCCTGTACGTGTAGCTTATTTTTTGTCATAATGTATACATAGTACGTGTCATATTTTTAAATAGTATTTCCACACACTCCAAAAAAACTCGTTTCGACATACTTAGTACTTAGCCACATGGTATAGGTCTCTTAATTCTTAACAATGCAACGCTATTAAAGAACGAGCATGAACTTGATGTCATATTTTGTAAATTTCCGAAAGAAATAGATCAGATTTCTGTACTCACAACAAGAATACTAATTTTGCAAGATTATGTGTATTTAAAAACCATCAAAATGACATTTACTTTCACGCATATTTTTTTTCGGGAAATGATATCACATCCTGTCCATAAAGAGAAAGGGAAAAATCAAAAACTAAGTAGGTACTTATAGTTCGTTCCATCTTCCTATTTCCTATCCAATATAGAAAACCAAGCATGAATCATTGCCATTTAAATAATCTACGTTTTGAAAACGTTTGTCTCAATTTAGCACTTTTGTCGGGCTTCAGAGTACCTAGTTCTCAAGAGAAGTGTTAAACGAACTTCTGTGAAAAAGTTCAAAAGAAAAAATGTACAAAGTTCGATGCCTTTTCACATTTAAAATCAAAATCGATAAAAAAGATTTTTTTTTCACCTAACAAGAACAGCAAACAAATACAATCTTTCAAAAACGTCTGAAATCTTTTAGTGGATTTTTGTTCTAATTTGACCATTTGAAATCGGGTAAGTGGAAACGTGCATAAAGGATAAAGTAAAGAAGATATACAGTAAATACGGGTCATATACATACCTTAAAAGATTCTCATTCACCAAAGTCAGCCTTGCAAATGATTCAACGCCTAGCATAAGCATATTGCACCTGAGACGGACTAATCGTTGCAGATTCTACATTCGCAAGCTTGCGTGACTGCATGTAGTACTAGTAATAAGAACAGTACTAGCCATGACCGTAAAAATTCAGTTCTTCCTATTCCTTATTGTGCACGTTGCGATGTTACGGAAGGGCAGGGGGAAAATAAATAAATCTATCCTCTACTCCCCTTCCTACTCACATTAATATACACATTGCTCCTATTGTACACATTATTAGGTCTAGTGGGGTACATAGTCTGAAGTCTACACCAAAATCAAAGTTCAAGACCTAATAAGAATAATATTATAATGGAGAGGCGTGAATTCCTTCATTTCATTCATAACATAATCCAATATGCGGGCTCGCCTACCTAAATTTACGCACCGCCACGAACTAGACAACTTAATGTGCACACGCACCCATTGACGACATTTGAAAAGAAGCTTTGATCAAGTCTTTAACTCGGCTTATAAAGTCAACAGCAACTCCCGTTTGTCCCCATTTCCACCGAATGCACCTTTTCTCCTGAAACTATAAAAACATTGTAACTCTCCAACCGGAGCAATAGCAATATGATCTTTCAATCACTCTCATATAGTTCTTCTTTATTCGGTTCCAGAAGTTTCTAGGTAAATTTCCGTTGCACAAATCCTCAAAATAAAAGCGGGACACATCCATAAATTAAAAGAACTTTCCCTAATTTCACATTGCACTGTTGATATAACGTACATACTCATAAAGTGGTAAAACTAGTGGTTTATAAAATATTTCCTTGAGAAGTAATGTGTGTGTAAAGGAGGACATGAAGAATATTTAAAAAACCATTTGATGTGAGAACAGTATAGAGACATACAAAATTATGAGTGCTGTTAATTTTGCAGATACTCACAAGACGTCTCTCTACAACTTCAAACCATCATTGTCTAGTTGTGTTCCCCATTCATGCTACCATCAACCTTCTCCTCCTTCTCCTTTCCAAATTATTTCATTTCCGTACAGTTAAAATTTACAGCTAACTCCTTCAATTCATTGCAGCATAGCGTCAAATCTCTACAAAGTGAGCACACGCTTTTATGCATAAAACTAAACTGGGATCTCTTCCCTGCAAATCCTTCAAACTTGACGCACTAATTCTTGGGAGACGAGCAATAAATAAATAAAGACTTGTAGAAAAACTATAAATGGGATTCTAAACTACTATGCAATCAAGAGTTTGTAAAAAACAAAAAATATCAACATCATCATCATCATTGTTATTTTATCATCTGCTAAAAAACTGACTTGGTCACTTTCAAACATGGTAAATAAAATATCATTAAATTTGATTTGTCACATTTACACATACAAAAGTAAAAATAGAGTTATAAAATATCATATGGGTAAGCAAAGAGCAAATGCGATGAAGAATTCGTCTTCAAATTGCCATCACAAGCAAGATTGGAATTAACAGTTTCTCCACAAAAATGTATTAGTCACGCTCAACGCAAAATGATTTCCTCAATGGCGTTGTTGCTTTTATTGTTTGTATTTCATTAGATCCGTCTCAGACTGAATTACATTTACTTGTTCACAATACAATTTACGCTCCCCTTTTTTCTTGTGTTTATGTTATGTGCATTATACATAGCGAGTTATGCAAGTGACGAAAATAATGTACGTGTAATACACGCAAGTAAGGGCAGAAAAGAATTGCAGAGTAATAGAGAAACCCACTGGGAGGAATTGCCCCTCGTCTTAACAAGTATTAAATTGTCTGTATTGGGTATACATAATAGATATAATGTACTTTGTAAGAAAAAATCAAACAGAAAGTCTCTCTCCGTTTCTCATCTCTTTCTAAACCTAAACAAAATCATCTTCACTCCCATCCCATTCACTTTCATCTTTCACGATGATCTCAATCCCATTATTACCAAAAAAAGAGGACAGTTCTTGTAATACATTATGTATTACAAATGTAATATAGGAAAAGGGGGAAAAGTACAAAATATTCAGACAAATTACCACGATTCACATAAATACATACATCAGATGTTTCTCTATCTCTAGTGTTATCCTCATTGAACCAAAAAATCAAACGAAACATATCGAGAATGATAGGTCCATAATAGATACGAGGAAAACATGAAGGGTCAAGGAATAGTTGAAAATGTCAGTCCCATCATCACTTATCGTTCCAAATTGACTGTAGCTGTGAGCTTTATCCTCCGTCATTAATTTTGTATGTGTATTATGTATAAGTGTATCCTATGCCTCATTTTGACTTTACAAAGCCATTCATCATTCATCATCAAATTCCTAAACAAAAGGGGGGATGCGATTGAGAGTTTTGTACACAACATAATATAATATTATTATACTTTTTCAAAAATTCAAACAAGTCTAGTGTTCTTCCGAACGGAAAAAACCAGAAGACAAAGGACAAAGGTTTACAGAAGATCGAACACACAACAAGAATGTACCCACGTTTCTTCATCGGCGAAGGGTTTGTGTTTTGTACATACATCATTGTGATGTCTCATGTCTCTGCTTTGGTCCAATCCGATCTCAGTTAATGTTCACCTTAAAGTCAAACCAGTAAACAAGAGGGCCGAGCGAGACCATCTCTTGGGAAAAAGACAAACACGAGTTCTGTACCAAACTACCCAACATGTGCATGTATATCCACAAGTACGATTATAGAAATGTAGGTCCAAGGCAACGTTGATACTAGATATGTGTAGTAGTAATAGTAGTAGATACAATTTCATTCCTCTCACATTAAACAGGCTCAAACACACATTTAGCCACCATCCTGCTTCATGTTTCTCTCGGGCTTCCATCGTCTCTGTCGTTTTCGCTCTCTATCTGCGAGTACGCACATGCATACATATTGTATACATGAGCATATGTATGTACAATGACGATGTCTCAGAGAGAGAGAGAGAGAGAGAGAGAGAGAGAGAGATATCGTCACAGCTCGTACACAGTGCGACAAACTCACAAATAGTCTACCCTTTTAAGCAGTATTTGTGTCTTGCTACGATTTGACATACTTTGTTGTTGTCACCATATTATACTCCACCGGATATTTCTTTTGTGTGGGTCCAAATAAGCTAAACCCTGGCATGGCATGACATTTATACTATGTAATACATAATATACACATAGTCAAAGACAACCAGTGAGGGCAGAAGACCAGACCGTTCAATGCTCTGAGAAATCTATGGGGTAAACAACATATCTATGCTGTACATTGTACATATATATACACAAACATGTCTGTGAGTACAAGTACATTTCATATGGTTAAGTTGAAACAAATAATTTGAGATAAAATTTGCGTTCAGTATAGAGAAAATTAACCCAAGAGGTATACGGTCTACAAAATATTTTTTCGGCAATACGAATTCGCAATGAGTTATAATTTCGAAAAAATATCGTCTGGGGATAAAATCCCTTACGATTTCAGCAGTTTAACATTTTACTGCACTTTTATCTCACATAAAAGTGGATAATTAGGACTGCAGTGAATATACAAAAGACGAAAACTACGTAGATACGTAAAAAGTATTTATATGCCACGAGTACATTTACTTGTATATTGGCTCGGTTCTACAAATAACTCTCGTTTTCCTTTGTTAACCCCACATGGACTATCTCATCAGTCTGATGCTTCTAGCAAGCGAGGAAAACCCATGTACAAAATATGCCTGTGTGAAATATACATGTGCAAACATCTGAAATCTCAATACGTCGACTGCATGAACACCACACAGACTCACTCACTTTACTTGATTTTACTCACTAAATAAATTGGTGTAAATCTTCCTCTAGCTATATAGAGACCGCAGTAAAATGTAAAATGTTTCACTTGATTAGTTTTAAAGCTCAACTCACACACAGACAGTGTACAGAAACAGAAAAGTCTGGCAGCGTATAATAGAAACGAGGAAATCTGTGTCAGTGCATAAAAAATGCGTCAAGTTTTATTAGCACAGTCATAAACACACGCACAACTCGCAAATTATCTAGATGTGAATATAAGGATACCTATTCCGAGTTATATATATCTTTAAAATCTCATGTAAATAAACAATTGTTTTACCATTCTACATTATACATGCGTAAATGTTATATTGCTCAATCTCTACTATATGTAATTAGTAATTGATAGAAATAAACTTCTAAAGAATCCAAAACATATGGAACATGAATATTAATAAAAATCTAGTTATTAGATTATTCAATTAAGTCCCATCTACTAAAAGAAGAAGACGCTGAATTCGTACTGATGATACAAATACATACAAGTCAACCATTGGACATCATAATATGTAGTAGGGCAACGGACACATTGTGGAAAAGGTTACAAAAAAGATTTTTAGGATAACACGGTGACGCTTCTGGTTCATGTGTAGTCCAGTATAGTATACTAGAATATGTATTATACACATACAGTATACAGCCTGTCTGGAACAAAATGCTGTGTTAAACTGCGCGTTTGCTGTGACTTTTGCCTCTTCCTATTTCCTCAAACAATTTTGTTGCAGTTTCTATTTTTTCCCCATTATACCAGAGTAAATTCAGCCATGGAACAACTCGCCTAAACATCATGGGCTGCATATTTTCATTCTTTTAAATGGTATAGTACACATATCACATATGTTGATTATAGCTAATTTAATCATACCCCATCTCCTAACAAAAAAGTGGGAAATTCATGCTTTTTTCAGGATTTTCATTACTATTTACCATGCAAAATTTTACAGCCGGATCATTGAAAAAAAAACAAATTTTCTATGCAATACTCATGCTTGGATGGCATGATTACAAATAGAAGAGGAACAACAGTTCTTTAACCTGTGACTATATTGTTATTGCCAATGTACATAATATGTATATTATACATGACAAACTTTCTGTTGATCTATTCGCCAAGCCCATCGTAGGTAAAATAATACTTTTCTATACAATAAAATACAAATAATGCCTGCAAACAACCATTCAACTACATTATAAAACAACATGAATGATGAAGAGAACTTTCCGCACAATTTATTTCACTTTCAACAAGCAAGCGACGTTCATATTCACATCCATGTAAGCAGTTTTATTTTATTTTACTATTTCAATTACATATCATGAGGATATGTACCTAATACATTACTTTTACGAGCAGAATAATGATACTAATTTAAATCGAAGGAGAAAACATTACAAGTTTAAAATGTTTTATAACTACACAACGCAAATCTATAGTCGAGTAGTTCAAACTATGTACTTTTAATAAACGAGAAATAAATAGAAGGAAAAGACCGCACATAATTTTCTAATACATTGTATATTGTAAATGTCATTATTTCTTGTACTGTTTTATACTACACATTGCTTACGTTTTCTTTCCAAGTCTCAAATTCCACGTTGATATTAAAGTGTATGATACGTAATAAAAACAATAATTCAATCCAAGATTACATAATTTATTCCAGAAAAACTTGTGTCGTCATCATATTCACGTTTGCCATTATTCCTTTTACATATTATGATGACTTTTTCCTTCCCGTCACTGCCGTTGCATTCCAGTATACAAAGTTCCTCTAAGATTTACGTAACTAATAACTAACGATAAGTTTAATGTTTCTATAAATTATAAATATCACCAGTTTTGATGTAGTTTTAATTTTCGATAATTTTTATCTTATACTATTGCTAGATACTGGATACTCTCATAGTTTAAAAAGCCATGAAAAAATTAATGAATCGTACATTCTGCATTCACATTCCAACTCTTGATCATCATCAGCAATATTTTTTTAAGAAAATACGTACATATGGATGAATGTATCCACACGATTCTCACTACGACATACATGTGTATACATGCATGTGTGTGTGTTATAAATTCAGACCTTCTATTTTTATATGCAGGCACAAGGCACAAAATACTTGAACATTTGCACTCTAATCAGAATCAAATCCATACATTTTTTCCGCTGTTTGTTTCAATTTTAATAACCAACAGTCAACAGGGCATCGCCATGTCATAAATTTGTATGTTACGCAACACACATGTTTATGATTAATTTCCTCATGTGCGGAATGAAAGAATGGGAAATTGTCAGTGAACTTTTAATCCCAGTCTCAGACTTTTCTTTCATTTCCTTCCTATATACATACAATATTTACTTGTCATCAATTCGTTCATTTACCTATCCCTGGCATTTTGAACGGGAAAACAGTAAAAACAACTTTCAAACTAAAACTTTTTCCTTTGCAGAAAAGTCTAATTACAACCTTTCCCTGTGTACAAAATATTACGAATCTTTCCCGACGGCCTTTTGAATTGTGAGAAAAACGGAGATAAACTAATCAAAACTTTCTTTCTTTCTATGTAAACTTTTGAATTACACTCACCTTGAGCATTTTTTGGGTTTCAAATCAAACCAAGGAGAAACAGGAAGAGCAAGTTTAATTCAATTGAATTGGGCGATCCATCTCCAATAATGCAAAAGAAGGATAAGTTTGATTTTTGATCTTTCAACCAAGCCCGTGGCTTGAAATTTCGTATCAAAGAAAACTTTGACTGTCGGTCCCGTATTAATGACGTTCTCAGAACCAAAATGTACATCTCTAATGTCCTACCCTACC
>JAQIVE010006318.1:0-11678 GCA_034698285.1 Sminthurinus bimaculatus | reverse complement strand
AATAGACCCAATAAAACATTTCCCCCCCCCCCCACATTTTTCCGATTGAACCCCGTCAACATCAGTCATCAATTCTTCATGTCATTTAAATAATTCGATCCCACATATGTCTATATGTATCCTGTGACATAATATCCAAACCAAAGCACCGAACTAAACGATAATGTGATAATTGTATCTATACATGTACTCTACAAATTCAACAGAACTAAAGCATCGACTCGTGAAGAAATTACCTACGGAAATTTGAGAAGGATCAAAGTCAAGAGACAATAAGAATCAACTAAATGTATGTAAGACTGTACTCCAGTTGGGCTTCATCCCTTTCATTCCAAGTAGAATAATAATTTCAACGACTAATATTTTATTTGTCCATGTACATACGTTATAAGGACAAATTATACATACATACTGTATGTAATATACTAGTGTAAATATATATTGTGTTGTAGCAAATTAAAAATATGAGCAGCGAGACTCTCTCATTAACTATACACATTTGCTTTCCCTAACTGAACCTTTGCGTATTATTTCGCATTCATGCAGTTAGGTTTATTTAAGCACGAGTAGCGAAACAAGATTTTGAATTGAGTGTCACGTTACATTTTTATTGTACTTGTTAATTGTGTTATGTTCCTTCCATAATATATATGTAACAGAATGTTATCAACCAAAGTCGAGCATGCTTATGAATGCATAATATACAGAAAATCAAAAATCATCCTACAGAAACGAACTTGCCAAGTAAACAACGCTCTACGATCAATATGCAGTCACAATCTATCGTTTCATTATCTGTAGGATTTCGACGCCGCTCGAGACTTTTCTTACGATTTTGAGAGGCTGGAGAATAGCAGATGGTATACAAGTTCATGACGATCATGACGGATCGCAAGTCATAAAATCAATGCCAACGTCAAATGCTTTAATAATTCAAAATAATTATGCATAAAATGTTGATCAAACTAACTATAGTAGATTATTAGCTATTAACAAGCAAATCCTTTTGTAGTGAATTTATTGAATTGTATGTACCTAAATGGTGATAATTGTCGCAATATGTTAAATTTACATTTAATTGCTTGTTCTCTTCATGTCCAACACGGATCAGGACTAAACAATTAGAATAATTAATTGACTATTGAGAGTAGGTAAATAGTGTCGAACATGCCATTTACATGCATGCATGAGCCACAGTTGGCTGACCCCATTTGCAAATACTGGCCAACTTGGGGACTAAAGCTTTGATGACTATCTGTAATCTGTACTGAATCTAACATGATTGTTAATGCTCATAAGTATAAAATGATCATTACAATGGTAATGAACTTGTATACTAATATAGTAATATAGCAGACAGATTTAGATTTCCGGAATTCCTCAATCTATTTCAAGTATGTATAACGGATTTTTTTGGGGCAGAGGACAACTCGCAAAAAACTATGGCAAAATATCGGCGTCAGTGTTCTCGTGGTCGCTCCATCAAACACCATCCGAGGGAACGCTCATTCAATTTCAATACTTTAAAAAAATATTGGCCACCAACTAATTATTTACATAAACACGTAAAACATCACGATGCTGGACACTTCGACACTAATCACGATTTTTGTGGGCGTCTTTGCCCTTGCAGCGCACCAAGTAATTTTTAACAAGTTCAAAGTTCAAAAAATATTTCAATCTTAAAAAATTGGCGGTATTTATTTAACTAAACCATGTGTATGAATTTTCATTGGTTAGGTGTCCACCTTTCCTGGCCCGAGAGTAGGTCGAGTTTTGACCCCTGAGGAAGAGTCCCAGGCCAGTGCGGCAAGAGCCCACATTGCCCAAGTTTTGGAGGCCAATTTAATTAAGGTAACTATGCAACTATCTGAAATTATTGTTTGAATCGTTAGTCTAAAAATATTTAAAATTTGGCGCTAGTTCTTCACCCTGGTAGCCGCAGACGATGGCCGAGGTCAATTTGCTCGCCAGGAGGATGACGATGATGATGTGACCTTGAACCCCAACACGCTACCTCAGGTGGCCCAAATTCTGGGGGCTATCTTTGCGGGAAACCTCAACTTGACCTCAATCGTGGACAAAACCTTTGGACTCGTTCCGGACGCCCTGCGCAACCAGGTCGATGGACTTTTCAAGCTTTTGACGGGCCAACAGCCGGTCACCACAACAACGACCGTCAAACCAGTTAAAAAACCAGGAAAAAGGAATGCAACCAAGGCAACGACATCTACAAAGGCGCCGGAAACTACGGATGAAATTTTCGAAGAAGAGGGCTCCACAGATTCCAGTGTGACGGAGGAATCGAAAACCAAAACTGAAATTTCGACCGAATTGCCCACCGTTTTGACCTCAAAAGGGACGCCGGCGGCGACAACCGTTAAAAGCACAAAATACCGATTGACCAAGAATCGAACGGCATCCGTGACGGTGACCCCGGACGAATTATTCACGGACGAGGACGAGACCCTTTATCGACTGGAGGAGGAGGTCATCGCGGCGGCCATGGACAGCGAGCCTTACATCCGGGACAAGCAGCCCAGGTTCTTCATCACCCCGGTTAAGGAGATCCTCAACAATTTTGACAATGGACGCTACAATTTGACCCAGATCATCAAGTTTCTCCCGGATCTTTTCCAAGGGGCGCGCCAGGCTTTTACTCTCCTCGAAAAATTGGGAGCCATCGGGGATGCTGACGACGACTATTAAACTACATTATGCAAGTGTTATTTTTAACGCTTGTTTTGTTAACTAATTTTATTATCTACGTTAAAAGTCTGCTGTTAAAATTTTGAAGTGTTCTGTTTATTTCAAGTTTGTTAAAGATGTGTCGTATATCTATTGTGTGCTAATGCTAAAAATACGTGGTACAAAAATATTTTGGGGTATATTTTTACAGCTTTCGTTAAAATGTGAAATTAAGTAAATTTAAAAAAAAATTACCATCATTTTTGAGATAAAATATGCTTACCTGTGTCTCAAGGCAGGATTTTCAAGAAAACGACTGCAGAATTTTTTTTATGCATCACACTTGTCATCCCAGTCATAATTTTGAAAAAAACTAACCTAAAATCCTAAAACAATTTGTAACGTGCAATTTTCTCAAGAAAACTTCGCTTAGATAATGATGATATTAAGAACGGGTGATATTTCGGCCCTAATTCTTGATGCAGTTACAAAAAATTGGGTTAATTTTATGCAGGAAAATCTGTGGATGCTTCTGTTTTTTGTTTGTGTTGAAAAGTTGAGGTCTGGCAATAGAACTTCCGGGTGGTCATAATCATCATAATAATTATAATCATAATCAGAATGAATCGCATTGTATAAAATTGGACTGCCTGCTGAATGTGTCAATGACCGGCGGTGCCAATTAATTAATTGGCAGATCTGTCATTTAATTATATTGTCAAGATAGGAGACGAGGACGACGGCTTGCATCTATCTCGACTCTCTTTTTACCCCGTTGAATACTTTGTGCTCAGGTTTTACAAGTTTTTAAAAAACAGGATGAAGAGCCACCGTGACATGGTCATCTTGTCCGTGACCTCGCTTCTCCTCCTCCTCCTGTCGGTCACAATCGACCAGACCAGGGGACAATTCCTGAACCCAAAAGTAAGTGACAAGACTTACCTGGACTCGATCGAGACGGAGGTGCACGAGGAAGTCGTTGAAACTCAGAATGAGATGGTTGACCAGGCCACGACGGTCAGGACCTTGGCCAAAAATTATATTGCGGCCAAAATCAAGCAAAATATGCTGACGGTGACTAAAAAATATTCATTAAAAACATTTTTAAATTTTTTTTTATCAGGCCCAGTTTGAGCTTCGGCATTATGTAATTCTAGTGAAAAAATGTAAAACTATGGAATTTCATAGGCCCTTCGTGTCCTGGCCGAAAAGGAATTGGGCCTGACCGATGGTGGCCCGACAGGTCACGGAGTTGACCCCAACTCCGTCCCGCGCCTTCCACGACAGGGCGGCGGCGGGGAAGAAGAGGAGGGTGGAAGCAGTGGCTCCGGGGATGAGGACGCCAACGAGGGCCCTGCCACCACTAGACGACCCAGCATGATATTTCCCCAGGTTGACCTCCCAAATTTTATTTAAACTGATTGACCTCCACGTAAAATATTGAGGTCAACTTTAAACGTAACATATTTCATGCATTGTATATTGTATTGCAGGTGGCCAACTTAATCAAGGCGGTGTTTGGAGGAAACATAAATTTAACGGCCTATGTGGAAGGAGCCGCCCAATATTTGCCCAAACCGATAGGGACCCAACTGACCGGAGTGGTCAAACTATTGGCCAATAATCCAGGTCACCGCTACACAACCACAACAACGACCACAACCACCACAACGACGACACCGAATACAACGGCTTCCACGGCCGCCGCCTCCACTTCCAGGTCGGTGGCCACTCAGGCCTCGGTGGCCCGAACCCGACGGACCGCCTCCACCTTGGAGGCAACCACGCCAACCACCCCCACAACCACTGAGGAAGAGGAGGAGGAAGAGTACAAGGACATCCCCTTCGAGCTCAGTGAAGGCTCCCGTAACAAGTTGAAGAAGGCCGCAAATTCTGAAAGCACTCCTCCAGCTCCTGCAACTCCAGGAAATGTCAATACCAGTAACACCCGGCAGCTGGAGGAGGGCGGTAGTTTCCTCCAGTCTCTCGGCACCATTGCAAACATTGGCGGCAACCTGGCCAATCTGGGCAACTCCCTAGGCAACATTTTCAATACACTCAACCGAAACGGGAATCAGAATCAGAATCAAAACCAAAACCAAAACCAAAATCAAAATGTGGCTCAAGTTCAAAGCGTTGCCACGAGTGAGCAAATTTTGCACTATTTATTAAAAAAGTTTGAAAAAACTGTAGAATTTCCAAAAATTTCATGAACATTTTTATCTTTTATCATTTTTTATTAGATGACACAAAATCTGGAGGATCCGCGTCTGGATTTGATGGCGACAGTTCCAACTCCAATCCGGCCATGAGTGGCATCAACCCCAGCAGTTTGGCCAAAGAATTTCGAATGGGCCTTGGTGACCTGGTCAAAGTGATGCCTGACCTTTTCCGAGGCGCTCAGGAGGCCTTTAAACTTGTTTCCACCGTCTCGAAACTTTTTTCTCGTCTCGACGCCGATCTTTGATTTACCTCTTTAACGTTAATTTTTAAGTAACTACAGAATCACTAATTGTAAGCCAAAAAAAGCTACTTGAGAATTTTACACCGTTCCTAATTCAAACAATCAATCGCATTATTTGCCGAATTTCGACGCCACTCGATACATTTGTCGTGCCTAAAGACAGTCTAGTTATAGCAGAATCGTTGTTTGTACTTTTTGAAGTACTGCAGGCTTCAGGTTACCCATCTCCAATTGTCTGTAGACATTATATTCCGTAAAACCACAGCTAGTGCATTGAGCGGCGTCGAAATTCTACTTACAGAGAATACATCTTGACCTTGTTAGGAATGGTGAAAAATCCCCAAGTTTCCTTTTGATTTGAGAGCAAGGGAGTAGATAAGTGGAAAATGGATGATGGAGGGTAAAAAAAGTTGCTATTTAACTTTATGTAATTTTGAGATTTTGTTCCGCGTCAGTTGTAAAAGATGTCTTGTTAATTAATGCTAATTTATGTGCATTGATGTACCCACAAAAAGTTTGCCAAAAAATAAAAGTAAAGTTGCAAAACTTTGTCCGTTTGATGTTTAACCTGAGGAATCGTGTATTTCATTTAAATTTTAACAACAATTCTCATAAAGTCATTTTGGCTGGAATATTGTCCTGGAACAATCATTGTGACATAATGCTGCATTATAAAAATTATACTGTTGATTATAATTAAGGATAAAAAATGAGATTCATACAATTACGATCATAAAAATATTAATTGCTCGTATCATTTATCCAGCTGTGAAGCTATCTCGCTCCATTTTATGATAATTCCCACCTGCTGTAAATGAATTGATGAATTACGTAATAATTAATTACGTCTGCTAATTCAATCGCATTGGAGCGACAAAGACAATTAATTGATTAATAACAACAGAAATTGTTGCATAACACCTGTAATTAAGTTTAATTACTTGGGGGGGAATGAGCTGACCGGGGTCGTCGCCCCTTGTCTTTGAAATGAAGAAACAAAGGAAAATAGAGCTTTGATTTTGATAAAAAGACACGAGAAGAATCCCTCGCCTCGCACTTAGTCACTCGCCGCCCGTTTGTCAAGCCGGACTGACTCATCCTACAAATACTAATTAATTAATATTTAATCAATCAAGTTTTATTATTACATTTATATTGAAAATGAGAGCCGTTGCTGGAATTTCCCTTCTCGTCCTCGTCGCCGCTGAGGTGAGAAAACTTTAATTTTTTAAAAAGAACCCTATAATTAATTTGGCAATTTAATTAATAAAGTTTAATGATGCCATGACAATATTTATATTATAGGTGGTGATGGGCAGTCCGGTTGAGTTGGTGCACCCGGCCCTGGGTGAAAGTGGTCAGGAGGAATTGTCCCGGGAGCTTTTGGCCCAAAAGACGGAGAAACTTTTGGCGGTGGAGAACAACCCCGCGGTGGAGAAGGCCAAGGTTGACATTGAGAAGCAGATCGAGTACAACTTTCTTAAGGTCAGCTCTGGTTTCCAGTTTATTCCAACTTTTTTTTTCGTGGTCAAAAATTAACATGAAAATTAAATTTAAATGGGAATTTTCATAGACTTTGAGTGCCATCCTGATCACTGGCCCAGTTCGATACCAGGAGCGTCAACAGGAAATCTTCAAGGTTTCTTTTTACTTCATTCTACAATTCCATTTTATTTTGTTTTAAATTTTTGACGAATAAAATTTAAAAAAAATTTTTTTTTAAAACTCTTCGCCAGCAGCTGATGAAGTCGACATTGAACGGAGAGTTGGACTTCAAGCCAGTCGTGGAGAAAATGCCATTTTTGATGAGGGAATCTGAAACTCACCGATTCATCACCATGCTCAAGACCATTCGCGAGGTTCGTCAGATTCAAAAAATTTTAAAAAAGGGATAATGACATTACATTTTTAAAAAACGTGAAAAATATTGCAAATTTAATGGAACAATTTTTGTATTTATGTACAGAGTGAGCGAAACGGAGCCAACACGGTCAGCCGTCAATTTGGTGGTCTGCAGAATGTAGACAAAATCCTGGACGTGGCCAGTAAAATTAACCTCAAGGAAGTGTCCGGATTTTTGAAGGAAATTCCAGAAATTTTCGAAGGTGACTATCATTAATTGAGCAATATTTTATTTTACATAATTGAACGATGTTTTGAACACGAAATAACGATTGAAATGTCTGGCTTTAGGTGTGGAGTCGATCGTCGATGGTGTCGATGAATACTTTAAATAAGCTCCAACCTAACTGCAATTAAATTCTCTAACTGACCTCTACAAATTTTACACACGTCTCAACCTCCTTCTTTGCATGCCTAATGTAATCGACTCACACTGACAACGACACTGACAAGAAAGCGCCCACTGGCCATGGAATGATTACAAACAGCAAAAACAAAACTCATATGTGCAAAAACTTTATCAAAATCTTAACCTCTGACCTTTTGACATGACAAAATTGGGGTTTAAAGTGTGTAACTGCAAGCCTCACTCCAATCCCCAATTTTTCCTATTTTACTGAGATTGGGAGTTTTAACTCATCAAACGAATTTCGACGCCGCTTGATACTTACAATATACGACAAGGAACTGCTTCAACGTAGAGAAAAGTAGTTTTACATGTAGAGTAAAACTAAACTCCACTATTGACAAAATACACATGCAACAACGAAATGTCTCCTCCTGTCATATTATTTATTGTTACTAAACTACATATTGAGGAGATTATACTACAACAATATATGTAAAAGAAACAAAAGACTTTTTAAAGATAAAACATTCAACAATAAAAAATAAAACATAAAAATGTCATCTCGTAAATACTTGTTTCTGCTCTAAAATGTTGTTATCCTAAAACTTGAAATTTTCTTTGCACCAAATTCGTCATTACATTTTGAATTTAAATTTAATTGATTGATGCATAATTTTAATTGGAGGTTTAATCCAGAAAAAAGTAATGTCGCATTCACAATATCCTTTTCATAAAAAATTAAGTGCAATTTTTTGTATCATCCAAAAAATTCAAAGTCAAGGTCATCAAAATTAATTTTTTTGAGCATATGCATTATTTTTTGTCACGCGTTTTTGAAATCAAGGTCAGGGGTCAATGCTCACATGTACAATGTACATACATGAATTTACATAACGCACGTTTTTATAGCGTGTAAACCTCAATAAAAATATGCAATGGCTTGCATAAATACATAAATAAATCAGTGCGTGTCAATTACTACCGTTTTTTCCAAGGTATTTTTTTAAATTTTTTTCTAAGGTACCCTTAGAAAAAAATTTTGTCAAAAAATCTCAGGAAATTTTGACACAGATTCCATTGAAAGTCTCATCAATTTTGATCATCTTTTGAGGAGATTTTGATGAAATACCATGAAAACCTCATCAAAAACTGTCAATCGTGTCACATCTCATCAAATTTTCATCAGATTTGATAAGATGTTTTTCGAAGGGTAATTAAGAAAAAAATTGTATTAAGTATAAAAGTTTCAACAAGCTTTTCTAAAAAAAGTCAATGGGGCAAAATTTCATCCATAAAAACATTTTTCTTAAATGGAAGAAGCAAAAAAATCTAAACTTAGAAGTTTTGCCGTCTGAAATCGTAACAAATTTCCCGAGCGGCGTCCAACATGCTCAGATTATGTGATGAGAAGAGTGAGAAAACCAAACTAATTACTTAATTTCTATAACCTGTCATCAAGTTGAAAAGGACATTCTAGAAATCCATTTTATGCTTTGGACAATTAAATGCCCAGTTAAGTAAAACGTTTGGCGTATATGTATAATATGCGTTTGATTTTAAGCCAAAGGAGAGTCGAACGACACAAACGTTGTGTGACAAATCTAACAAAAAGGATGAGAAATATGAATGAACTGCGTGGGAGTGCGGTCGCCGACTGTGCGAAGAACAAAGGAAATTAAATTATGGAATAAAATCCCTACTAATTAATTGACACCTGTGACCACCTGTAAATGCCAAGGCGGTCAATGTCCCGCATAATCAATGATTATTTATACTATACAGACAATGGATGAGTAATATTGTGATCCAGTTGGGATCCAAATTCCCAATGCAAATGAGCCCCGACTCTGTGGTCTACAAAACAAGAGGCCCTCTCACCCCGGCCATCATTCATCGAATCCTCTTCAGCTCGACCACACACACATTCTCTATACAATTTTGAACATGGAGTCCAAATCCCTTCTCGTCCTCGTCGTCGTCCTCGGATGTGCCTTCCAGGTAACCACAAATACACATTTTAAACTTATTTTTGAAACGGATTCGGTTTTTTCGGGGGTTTAAACAGTTCTGCGTATTTTTTATAGGCTCATGCCGCCGTTGTCCAGGGAGACAAGGTAGTCAACACTTTGGAGGAGTCCAAGATCCGAGATGCCCGTCAAGCCCTCAACCAGGCTAGCGGTCAGCTTCAGCAGAACTTGGTGTCGGCCCTTGCCAACTTGGCCAACCAGTCCGCCAATGCCGGAACCAACGTCTCCAGAGCCGCCAACACTTTGATCCGTGGACTCGTGACGAACACCTTCTCTCTGGCCGGAGTCGTCGCCTACATGCCCCGTCTCGTTTTCCTTGACGGACCCACCCAATTCGTGGAGACCCTCCGACTCGTCCGAACCAACCAGATCCGAGTCCCCAATGACATGAACTCCGCCATCGACACCGTCATCGCCTTTGCCAACCAACAGAGAGACTCTGGCGTCGGAGAAAACTTTGCCCCAGTCGTCACTTTCTTGCCTAACCTTTTCAACGGAGTAAGTCTACCTTTTATTAATAACAATGTACATCCTAGTGTCACATTAGTTAATTATCACGACCTTTTAATTAATTAACTTCATTTGTCCATTTCAGGTTGGAGACTTTTTGACCACCCTCATTGACTCCATCTTCACCGTCATTGCCTAAGCTCAACCTTTGATCTAGTCCAACATCCAGAGTTTAAAGAACAACCATTTAGACAATTAAGCTGCTTAAAGGCCATCAAATCATCAGCAACAGCATAAACAACCACAGAAGTATCCAAAAAAAAACTTTTTTTTGCAAAAATTCAGTAACTTTACCAACTTATAAATAACCAAAAAATGCAACTTTGCTGTTTATGAATTTTGATTGTTGCAAAATAAAGTTTTGAAATTGTAAATGAAGTAAAGAATAAAACAATGGCAAATAGACGTACCTTGACTCTTGACCTTTCAAATCCGCTAAATTTTAATGCACCATACCTACCTTGAAACCGAAGCAAGTTGCGTTCTAACGCAGCATTTCGACGCCGCTTTAGAAATGTCTTGCGATTTCGGGCGGCACGCAAATAGTAGTGAAAATTTGGCTACAAATCCATCTATAATATTTACTGCTGCTTGAAATCGCAAGATATTTTGAAAGCGGCGTCTAATTGCCACTTTTGATACAAGTGCCCCTTGAAGAGTGCAAGTGTGCAAAATATTGTATATTTGTTATAACACCAAGTTTCAAGGCTTTTGATTCTGGCGTAAAAAAATACAATGACCACTGAAAAAGTGCATAATTTTGACGCCTCTTCTCTGCTTTCATATTCGTTTTTGTTTATCTTCTAATCCAAGTAAATCCAATTTATCCAAGCAAGATTCATAAAATGAAATTGTGGAATGCCATTTAGAACTGTGGCATCCTTAGCATTACAGCGATAAAATGTGGTTCCTAAAATCGAATTCCAATTTAATTTTATGAATTCCTTCTGCAGGAATTAGTTAAAAAATAAAGAAACTACTGTACGAATATAACGCAAGCATACCTAACAATGTACACTGTACACTAGACTGTTTCATTTCGGGGTCGATCCTGGGATTGGTTCGCCCACCCAAAAAAAAAAACTAGACTATATGTGCAAACTTTTGGCTCTAAACAGTTTTTCCTGAGATGGCGGGAAATGCCCCCGCACGGGGCTCAAAGTCGACTACTTTCGACCCCATTTTCACGCCTTCTCAACTTTGTCCCGCTGTCACGTCTGAAGTACCAAACCCCGGGTCACCAAAATCAGGCATGTATATTAGGGTCCCAAGTAGACTAGATTGCAGGTATAATGACTTCCGCCGTGCCAAAGACCCGCCGACGAGGCGGGTTTGAAAAACCCGCCATTTCCGCACATCCGGCGGGTTTGATATTTTTGACTATATGACGGCGGAATATGAAAATATGGTTCAATTGAGTGGTACTCTTTTTTTACCGCATGTAGAAATTCCGTCAGGTGTGGAAATGGCAGCCATTTGAAGTTGACGTCTTTTGTCACAAAATGTGAGAAATCTGCACTTTTGCTCCGACATACAAAATTCAATCGATGATATCTCGGGTCAGAAATCGAATTTTCTCACGCAACAAAAACGACTTATAGTTCAAATTGATCATATTTTTATGTCTGACAGTCAAAAGTTCTCATTTCGGAAAAAATATTTTTTTCAGTTTTTGAAGGAAAGTTTGATGTTAGGGCTGACGCATCAAAACTCGATATCAAATACAGAAAAAAATATT